>PVIJ01011811.1:0-52838 GCA_004024925.1 Scalopus aquaticus
GGAGGTAGGGAGGGCGGGAGAGAGGGAGGAAAGATGGGAGGGGAGAAGATAGTAAATAGATGACAAACAAAAACATCCCGGGCAACTTCACACCACTTGCACTACAGACAGGATGTTCTTTCTTGAGTCTCTTGGGTCCTCTGTGGGGGACGGGACCCTGGGGCAGAGGGTGGGGGCATCTGCGAACCAGGCCCCAAAAGTGGGCAAGAGGGCACAGGAGACATGAAAACCACTTCGGGCTTCTCAGGAAAGTGGCTCACTGTGCGTGCCCGGCCATGCGCGCGTGGGCGACCCTCAGGGAGTAAGGCAGGTCACTGCCCATGGCAGAGGCCTTCTGGATTCTTCGCTGGGCTGGCCCCGGCTGCTTCCCTCCCGGCCCAGGGAGGGCGTTGACTTTCCGTCAGCGGCTCTCCTAGCTCCTGCATTCCCCAAGAAAAAGGGAGAGCCAGCCAGAGCCTCCTTTGGGTGCCCGCCCCCCACTTTCTTCCATGCTGGGGATGCCAAAGAATCACTGTGGGCGTCTTTGAGGGGTGACAGGTTCCGGTTCTCTCTGGTATGTACACAGCATGCACATGTAGCATGTGTCTGCATGTTGCAGGCATGAGCTGTGTATTGTGCAGTGGGTCCCGTGTTTGCTGCACACATGTGGTCTGCTTTGTGTGTCATGTGTATGCCATGTACACACACATGGTGTGTGCTATGCATGTTATATGCCTGTGGTATCCAGGTAGGGAACATGTCCTCACGTGTTGTGTACATGCGACATGTTTGTGTGTTGTGTGTGCAGTGAGTGTGCAGCATGTTTTGTCTATATTGCCTGTGTGTACACTGTACATGGCTGCTGTGAAGGCTCCTGGACCCCGGCCAGGCCAGGGTAAGGGCCTGGACTAGCTGGCCAGCTGGTCAACCTTGGACTCGGTGCTGGGAGGCCCACTGCTGACTGCTGCTCACAGGTCCCTGTGAGTCTCCCAGCAGAGTCCAAGTCCTGGGGCAGACCGGATGCCTGTCTACCTGGCTTACCTCCAGGGCAAATCCAAGTCCAAGTCCAAGTTTGAGTCCAGGTTTGAGTCCAAGTCCAGTGTTGAATTGCTTCATTCGAGTGCTTAGTAACCAGAGGAGGCTGCTTCCCTCTCTACAAATATAACATCTTGGATGTCCAGCCCAAAGTGTACCTATGAAAGGTACCACGTGCCATAATCTAACATCCCTAAGTCCTTACAGTCACGTCAACTAGTAAAAAGACAAGATTTCTTTCTCGATTTTACTGGTACTGGGGTGTAGTGGTTGGTGAGACTCGACTTCTCTCTCTGGGTTTGACGTCGAGTCACAATCTGGGCTGAGTTACTTACCTCGGCTATAAAGTGGGCATAACTGTACCTACCCCATGGGGTTCTACAGAGGTGAGTGGGGTTAATCGTGCCAGGCCTTGGTAAAAACTGCTCACAGTCTTGCTGCTTTTTTCTTGCTGTGTAAAAATCTGTCTCTAATGGGTGTTTGACAGTATCCAACCCCTTTTATATTGTTGTTTTCTAATATCCTGACTTTCTGTAGATTTATGACGAGTGACTTAGTTTAAATCTGCCTTAAAGCCTTACTTGTGCTTGATTGAACTGCCATTTATTTGAAAGTAATTTTTATTTTGTCTGAATTATTGCAAGGGAGACACAGCCAGTCCTGGGCATAAACATGCTTGGCGTAAGCCCCACAAGCAGCTGGCTAAGTGTTGGGCCTATTTCTGACTTAATCATAAGCTGGCTATTTCCACACTAATGTCTACTTATTTCTGCATTGATATCTGTGGCCAAGATGCTCCATTTTTCAACAGTCTGACTTCCGGAATAGGAGCGATGTTACTTAGGTATTGCCTTGATGGATTATACTTTGGTCACCATCAGTTCAATGCACTATTTTTACTGGAAAAATAACCATAATTTCAAGCACAAGTCTCTTTTCCATGTTGGAAAGCTAGCTGGAGGTCTGTGGCCTGTTTGTCTAGTTAATCAGACTCTAAAAGGGCAACATTCCTGGAGAAGTACTAATAGGTTTGGGAGAGGCTATTACTTATAGATAACGGGTTCAGAAAAGGGTGTGCCTGATAGGCCCTATTTATTGGAGATAGAAAGAGGAAAGAGAAATTGGACTGAGATAGTGCAGATTTGACATGAACTTGAGGCTATGATAGGCTTATATGTGGACAAACAAGTGACAAGCCCTGGAGACAGGTCTGTATATGTTCATTTGCATGTGCCTGTGTGTGCACGGAAGTATGTGGAGAATAAAGACATGGAAGAAATGGACAGTGATATAGTGCCCACAAGACATCAGAGACCCTCTACTTTCAGGTCACTGATTGACAGAGCAGGACAGAAAGAATGGTATCGCTGCCATCCCTCCCTGCTCCCTGGTGATAGCAGAGTATAAGAATTATTGCTAACAAATGGGGATTTTTGGAAGAATTGGTTTACATTTTCCTACCAAACCATTGAAGAACCTAAGAGCGAAAATAAAGTCATTTTTATTGTAATTTTTCTAGCTGTTGAGAACAATATATTTATCTTAGATCACTCATAAATGGGGGGAAACATCCTTTGTAAGTAAATATTTAGAGGGAAAAATCATAAACAGCCACAAGCTCCAGCATTTTGGTCGCCACACCCCAGCCCATACACAACAGTAAAAATCAGCTTTGTGTTTTAAAGAAATACTTTTTCTTTTAACCAACGAAAGGTTATGTCTTGTAAAGATCACACAGGGCAGATTGCGCAGCAATGACTGTCTGTAGAGGGAAGACAGAGAAACTAAAACATGAGCAGAAGATTTGGTAGCCTGAGTCTACCAAACAGGGGCAAGCAGAGTGGAGCCACATCTCAGGAACTCCATCCTCCCGCCACTTAAATGTGAATTTATAGGAATTATATGATAGGGAGGTGATAAAGGCAGAAGAATTGAAAGTAAACCTAAGGAATCTCCACTAGCATATCTCAAGATCTCTTGAAAGCACCCTCACAGAACAGTGCATAGTAAAATCTCTGTGTGCATAAAGACAACCAAGTTGCAACGAAAAGGGCCTCCCTGGTGTTGCAACGGGTTAAGCACAGCACAGTGGAGCTGTCTGGAACCGATGCGGCTGCGGATTCGGTCCTTGGCCAGGGAGATTCCCACATGCGCAGCAAACCTCTTCTGCCTCGCCCGCTGCTCCCCTCAGCAGTGTGTTTCAGTAGATCTTCCTGTTGTGCTCCCCGCTCTGTCTCTGGTAAATCCTCTCACCCCCCGCACCTCTGGCCTACACCCCAGCTCTTGTGTGCATAAATAAATAAATCTTTTTTTAAAAAATTTGCAAAGAAAAGCTTAACATGTCATTCACTGGTCAGATTCATTCCACCCACCAGACCCTGGTTTACCCAGTAGACACATACAAAACCTCTCCCTGGTTATGCTCTTATGAGAAGTGCCTTTGTCTTCCTCCTTGGATCTGTCTTCATGGCTGTAGATATGAGGGCAAAGCCCACATGGTTGTTGACATTAAGCAGAACATTCTGGTGTCATATCAAATTGTAAAATCACTGTGCTTTGCACAGAATATACCTAGATATGCAGACTGACTTAGCTTTTCTGTTCTCCTCCCATTACAACTCTCATTACTGTGTCCTTCATTCACCCTTCCTCACTTCCTTATATAAACTTCATCCTTTACCTCAGTGGTTATAAACTCAGCAGTTACAAAGCCAGGGGTTGCAAATTCATAGGGCTGCAGGAGTCATATAGGGCTGGGTGGGGACTGGGGCAAACTGCTGCAAGATTGGCTGCTGCTGAGCTCTGCAGATGATTGCTGTAAGTGATACAAACCAGAGTTGGCAGACTTTCCTCAAAGGAAGTCCTCGATTTGGATTTTTATTTAACATTTCAGAATTGTTATGCTGCTTACTAGAATAATTAAAAATATCTGGGAAAAAAATCATAGTTTATGGGATAAATTTGACCCCTGGATTTAAGTTTGGCATCTCTGTCTTGTTTGTCTTTGAAATATTCCCCCAAGCCTGTGTCTAATAAAACATATATTAAGGCCAAAGATACATATGTAGACTTCGCTTTGAACCGGATTACAATAGTAATCTTGTATAACAACATCTTATGTAGTAGTCACAATAATCAAAGAATATTATAATAATATAACCCTGGACAGCAATGTATTTCCTAAAAGAATTACATATACTCTTTTGTTAGAAGCAGCATATTAAGGGAAGGAAAACTTATACATAATTTATTCTTAATAACTTGAATTCATGATAGAACAAAAGAAAGCTGGAGTTAATATTCTTGAGGGGTTGTAAAACCTCTAAACGATTAAGATGTAGCCTGGGGGAAAGTTATGATGGTAGGAATAGAATTCCGATTAAGTAAAATGTAATTATAGTTGTGTCTAAAGTACAACAAACACACATTGAAATCAAATCATGGAAATCAGACAGTCAGAATGGGTTACTACATCATTCACGAAGAGTGTTTTATTGACTTTTTTATTTGGTCTGTCAACCGTTTCTGTTGATAAATATGAATTCATCCAGGTATTACAGAATCCCCTATGTTTTTGGCTACAATAAGCACTAATATAATCACAGAGTCATCCCTGTTACTATAACTTTGTTATGTCCCCTCTGATATATGCCTCAAAACCCCCAAATTTGGCTGCGGGTAATAAAATTCTCAGGTTGATGCTCTTTGGGGATTTTTTTTTAAAGATTTTATTTTTGCACAAAGCTGGGGTGAAGGCCAGAGGTGTGGGGCGGTGAGAGGATTCACCAGAGACAGAGTGGGGAGCAGAATAGGCAGCTCGGCAGAAATACACTGCTGAGGGGAGCAGCGGGCGAGGCAGGAGAGGTCTGCCTCGCCATGTGGGAATCTCCTTGCCCAGCATCAAAGTTGCCTGGACTGCAGCCACTGACAGTTCCGCAGCGCTGCGCTTAACCCTTTGCGCCGCGCTTAACCCTTTGCGCCACCAAGGAGTCCTATTTTGGGATCTTTTATGACCTTGACATTGGCCTTGTGGCATACGCTTTATGCCAATCTAGCTTCACCACACAGATTGAGACAAGGGAAGGAAGCCGAAACGCCTCATTCCCTAGATGTCAAACACCACCGCCATGCCCATGATTCTGAAGACCCTCACCGCCTCCACGATGGTGGTTTTCAGCACTCTAATCCTAGCCCCTGGCTAGGTCATCCCCAGAGAGGCCCGTGCTCTCTGTACACAAACTTTTGTGACTTGTCTCGGCTCCTCCCAGCCTTGGCTCTTGACATCCCCACCAGTCCTGCAACACCGGGTATTGCAAAGAGCCCACCGTTGCTCTGATGCAAACTCACTAAGATCCTAGTTGAGCTGTCAGGTGGTCATTTGAGCCACTGACATCAAGTTCCCCATTGGCACTGCCATGCTTAAATTACAAGAAGTGGCTTCTGAGATGCCCCAGCCGCCCCACGTTTTCAGCTGGAATCCACAATGTACTAACTTTTCTCTGCTCAGTCTTATGGCTCTTAACTGTTTGTCTGCAGCCTGGTGTCCTCGCCGAGAAGTCCTCTTTGTTATTCTCTCTGCTGCTTATCTGGAATACACGGTTCCCTCCAGGACATACTCTTTGGTCGCCTCCATCTAGTTCTATGTAGGGAGACCTCGTTCTTGAGAGACAGCCCACGGTCTTACAGGTTGCGGTCTCAGAACATTCCTGAATGATTTTCATATCCTGTACCCAGTATATGAAGGAGGGTGGGGCGGAGAGTGACCTGGGATCTATCCGGGCACAGAGAGACAATTCTACTTTTCTTCCCTTGGTTTGGAAGTCCTTGCCCTGGGGACCATGGGTTAAGCTGTGCAGGCTGCATCTGTCACACTTATTTTGCCCTTAACAGTATAGCTTGGAGGTTGTGCCCCATCAGGGCACTGCAGCTGTTCGTGCCTTTAGGGAACACCTGGTGACATGTTTTAATCATTCCCTCCTTGATGAACTTGCAAATTTTTTGATAACAGAAATCACAGCGGTGACTGTCCCTGTACCAGACCGTTTCATCCATATGTCAACAAACCTTTCTTAGAAGTTTTAAGTAGGCACAACTAAGGCAAGTGAAGAAAACACTGTGTATCTGTAGCAGAAAGAGCACAGGACCGGGATTCAGAGGCCTTGGGTTCAAGTCTCAGTTCCACTACTTGTGAGATTTAGACCAAACAACTTTTCTGAGGCTGTTTCCTCTTAGCAGAACACACCCTGTGTCACCGTCCTAATGTGTGTTCTGGAGTATCAGATCTATGAAGATCTAACCCTCCTTCCCCTCCCACCTCCCCTTTCCCTCTTTCGCCTCCTTTCCATTTTTCCTTCCCTCACCCACTTCTTTCCTTCCTTGTTCTTTATTCTTTTCTCTCCCTCTCAGTTTTCTTTTTGCTATACCACAGCTTTGGGAAGAATCCCATCGTTCATCTTCTAGTACACACTCCAAGGGAGCGCCTCCACCACCCCCTCGCTTGGTGGCGCCCCGGCATGGGGCAACCTGTGCCCTCTCTCTGCAGCCCTTACCCATTCTCATAGGCCCAGAAGGCCTGGGCTGCCTGGAGGCTGGTCTGAACGCCTAACCAGAGCGGCTGAGGGCATGGTCGGTGTGTGACAACAGTTCTTTAGGCAACATTCTTTGCCCCAGACACCTTACCTTTGCAGTGAAAGATTCTTAACAAATCCTCTTGCACTTAAAGAAAATATTATTCTTTTTATTTCACAGGAAAGTACCGGGACATTGGGAAACATCACTTCCACAGAGAAGCCAATACGGGACATGATGTCCTGAGTTTGTACGTTACACACCCTGAAGACAGCCAGCTGGGAAAGACTTTCCTTTCTAAAGCAAGCGCGCCCCATTTCTCTAACACTGGAGAGGAAGGGGTGCCTTTGACAAGAGATTCGAGGGGGCAGAGCCTGCCTCGGTGCAAAATTCTCTGTTGAGAAGTAGTTCTGGTAGTGGAGCCTCCATTTTCCCTTACTTGTTAATCTCATGATCAGTCTCTTAATGATTCTGTGTCAGGAAACCAGCAGTTCTAGAAATTATTACAGAGCTAGGCGTTATGCTAGCTGGTACAGACATATCAACAAACAAGATACAGTTTCTTCCCTAAAGCATTTTAGTATCCACAGGAGGGGAAAGACACAGGTTTGAAATAAAAGAAAATGGCTACTTCTTACAAAATGATTGTTCTTTGTTCCAGAACAATCTATTCAGTACTTGCAAATAAAGGATCAAAGTATTTTGGACAATCTTGATAAGACCAACCATTACTTGTTCTCTGAGTTTTCAGGTTTTAGGAAGGGAATTTATTAAATCCACTTGCGCAGCAACTAGGGTGAACTGACACCTCTTTATTTCCATATTCACTTAAGAACACCACGTCAGTGACCAGGAACCTGAGGTACAAAGCATGCTCTTAGAAGTCATCTGGGAGAAGGTGACTGGGAGCACAGAGCCCAGTGTCCCAGAGACTCCATATTTGTCTGCATGGAGTAGTTTACTGAGTCAACAGCAACAGGCTTCAAGGTTGGGAAATAGCTTTTCCTGTAGAGACTTTTTACTAAGAATGGTGTTTGTTTTCGTTGGAGTTTGGCCTAAGTCGTGACCATAACTCAGTTGGGTCACTCAGCTCTGAGATACTGAAGGTCTCCTGTGGCTGTTTCTCTTGTAATGAACGTTTGTGGAGACTCCTTTGAAAGCCTCCTCCTGTCTGCAAGCTGATACACAAGAAGGCACACAGTGATACAGTGACTGAAAACAGAGCTAGAATTCCTTTCTGTAAATCGAAGAGTCTTAAGTGTAAATATATGAACAAGGATCTTGTTTAATGTGAAGAGAACTATTTTGTTTGTTTAAGGAAGATGTGTCTTTTTTAAAACTGCCAATTCTGGGAGGATACTAAATTAGCATTTGCCAGAACAATGAATCTCACCATTAGCTCAGTCATCACAGTATTCTCTTACCAACGTGATTAGTGTTGTAATAAATGAAGGAATCTTTAGTTGAAATAAAAAAGAAGGCATAATTGATGTTAGACATTTAAATACGGTCTTCAATTAGTTATGACCTGTACAACTCACAATCATTTCTAATAAATTGACCGGGTTAGGTAAATACAAATACAGGGTAAGTCTTGCAACCTTTGACGAAGTACATAGGGTCAGATAAAGTAACCTCAATATAGTGGGGAAGTAGATGAGGCCGGTGGTGTACTGTGAGGTACCAAACACGTCCCCTAAAGACTGATATAACTTTAGGCTTCCTGAACTCAGCGTGTATCCAAAATCCTCAACCTTCAAATGATTGTCAAGTGATTATGTGAACAGATATTTGGCTCTAGATACAAGGGGAATGTTTTATTGTCACTATTGATTTAAATGGTGTTGACTTTGGGAGGCAAACACGCTGGGATCAGACCTGCCCAATTTTGCTTCAGGCAATGATGTCAGTAGTGGTGTGTTAAATAAATAAATTAGTGATCCGTTTCATGCCAACTTCTACGATCAGAAACACAACAATCTCTTTTCATTTGTTTCCATAAACCAGATTTGTGTAACTTCAGGGCAAAACCCAGATCAAGCCCAGTGGCAAATCTGGGACTAGCAAATATTTGATGGTATGGCAGATAAATTACACCAATGTGGAGAAACATCCAGACAATTTCTCTCATCCCTGGGAAGTGTGTGGGGTGGGCGAGGAGTTGTAGGGGAAATTGGGAAGTGCTTGGCTCTCCATGAAGCTGTACCCCGTCTGCCCCCAGATGAGAACGATGCTTTCTGAAATTTACATCCAGCTCTGTCATCTTTTAATTATTATTGATAATAGCAACTACCATTTACTGAGGATTTCCTATGTGCCAGACCTTCATTTAGGGGCTTAAATACATTTGGTTTTTCATCACTATGGAGTCTTTTCAAACACTTTCCGTAGTTTCAAATATGACTTGTGAACAGACTCAGAAAAGGGTTAAGAAGGGGGATTACAAAGAATAAATGTGAAAAGAGGTCCTCAAACACAGGGGCACATATTTTCATAGGAGCATAATGGACAGAAGGTAGAAGCAACTCAGTGGTGCGATTGGGGGGTGGGGTTCTGAAACACAGCCCAATCCCCATGAATGCCGAAAACAGTGTGTTGAATGAAAGGCGCCCCATACAAAACGTCTCACATATTGTGTGGACCCATTTACTTGGAATACGCAGAGCCGATCGATCATCTACAGAACCAAAGAGCAGGGGGGCGGTTGCCGGGTGAATGTCAGGTAGAGGGTGGGAGAGCGTGAGTGCTGGCGAGGACCAGGTTTTCTTCTGGGGGAGATGACCATATTTTAGACCTAGACAGAGTTAAGGTGGTGGCAAAGCTTTGCAAATGGACCAAATGCCACTCATTTGCGTGCCTGAAAATTGTGCTTCTAAACGTGCTTTTAATCTCAGTCATAATAATTTTTAAAAAGGATAAACTAGAATAAAACCAAAGGTCTATACCCATTAAACTCACAACTTTACCTTCAGGTCTCGGTTCAAAGGTCACCTTGCCACCATTACACCTCACAGCTGCCATCAAACCATCAAGTTCTGGAAGCTGGTGTAGGAGTCTCATGTATCTTTTACTCCAAAATCTAGGAGGATGCCTAGCAGAGAGATGGTGCTCATTGAATAGCGCTGAGATTAAACTAAGGGCCAGTTGGCAAGAGGAGACACAGGCAAACAAAAAGTTAATTAAGAATGCAGAACACCTGATTTTTTTTTTTCTTCTACAGCTCCCAGCCCTCCTCTGGCGTCATTAGAATTCATTTCAAATTCTGTCATCAGGAGAGGATTTTAATCTCTCTGGACCTCGATTTTCTCATCAGTAAATTTAAAAGGTGGAGGAGATGGCCCTTCCGCCTCTTTCTAAGCTTTAATTATAATGTATGCGTGTGTGGTGAAGGAAAGCAGCCCTCTGCATGAAGAACTGGAAATCAACCTGGAGGGAAACTTCTCAGGTAAACTCCTCTCCCCCCACCCAGTCAGGTGATGTATCCAAAGATGAAGTGCACAGAAGGAAGTTGCTTCCAAACATGAAATCTTGCTCTTTGGTATAATTCTGTGAAAAGTGGGAAAGAATGAATTCTAGAATATATTCTAAGACTTTTGAGACATCAGTCCTTATTTGGCAAAGGGGCGAGTTCATGAAGTTTGACTTATTGATGTAAACTTTTCAAGGAAATACAACACTGTATTTAAAAAGAAATTCTCAAGGCTGGTAGGATCTTAAAGAGATCCTTAAGCCTTCCCACCAGTGACTGATCAGATTACTGCTTCTCTCACTGGAGTTCTAGAGTTCCCCAAGATTTTTCTTGTTTATAAAAATGTACTCGGCATTTGCAAATGCTAAACATAAATACAAACATGAAATTGAAGCTTTTCCAAGCAAGATTTCTGTTCTCCTCCTTGTGGGGTGGTTGGAATGGAACAAAAGTCACATCTCTTGCAAACAAAAATTGGGGTTCAGCTAGCTCCTTGAAGAAAGTGGTTGATTTCAAGAAAGTTAACAGGTTTGCTAAAGTCTTTGAAATTTGGCAAAGCGTCTGACTTGCAAGTTTAATGCAAGAACTTCTTAGAGCAGTAAGAAGCAAAACAGAATAATCTTGCAAAGGGAAAACCCCAACAGGGTTAGCACCATACAGGCATTTATGAAAGCTGAGGTAAAAATCTATTTAATGATTTTTCCCTCTGAGCACTATGAAAAATAAATAATCTTGCCAAACTAAAGTAATTTAAATTCAATTCAGCAAACATTTATTGAGTACATACTCTGGGACACATATTGTTTTGCAGTGAAAACAAAAATGGGCTAGAATTTTTAAAAAAGTCTAAAGGTCAGTGTATAAATGTGGCCAATATCTGACTAATTTCTTGCTCAGTTCTTGCTCCCTTTGGGAACACATCTGCCTTGTTCTCTGGCTCGAATTTTCTTTCCTTCTTTCTGTGTTCTTTGAACTATGCTTTTTTTTTTTTTCTTTTACCGTTTTGTAACCTTTTCTTATATTTTGTTTTGTGGGGTTGGTCTCTCCAAAAAGGTTCAAAGCAGGTCTCTTGTCACCTTGGTCTGGGAACTAGAGGTCAATCAGGGCCTGTCAGCCTCCGGAGGTGTGTTACCATTACTTAAAGAATGCAGGTGGTTGGGGCCTCCCTGGTGGTGCAGCGGTTGAGCGCTTCTCTGTGGAGCTGCCGGCAGCACACAATGCGAGTTCGAAGCCCAGCCGGGGAAAATCCCGCATGGCACAGCAGACTTCTCCTGCCTCGCCCGCTGCTCCCCTCAGCAGTGTATTTCTGATCTGCCTGTTCTGCTCCCCACTCTGTCTCTGGTGAACCCTCTCGCCGCCCCACGCCTCTGGCCTGTACCCCAGCTTGTATGTATAAATAAATAAATCTTTAAAAAAAAAAAAAAAGAATGCAGGTGGTTGTGGGTTGAAAGCTGTGAGGCCCCTGAAGGCTAAGAGAAGCCTCTAATCTTCCTAAGTCCTTTGCCCTCCCTAAGGTAGCTGGGAGAATGTAGTTTGGCCAGTCTTATCTAGTTGTAGGGTCATCAGTGAGCAGGGCCGTTCCATCTAAGACTATCATTTTAGATGAGATGTACAGAATTAAGATAATGTCCCCACCCCCATTTGTCTGCTCTGTGAAGCCTTCTCTGTCTCCTTGATGCTTCAGGCCCCTGAAAAAGGGTAAATATCCCTGGTCTGCTCCATTACTCTTTGGTTTTTACAACCACGTAAATTCATAACTTCTCCATATGTGTTGTGATATTGATCGTTTTTCTTTTGATAACCCATTTGATGCTTTTTTGATTATTTGTCCAGTCCAGGGGGATCCCAGAGGGGTAGAGAGGTTGGTTTCCTTTGTGCCCTAACAATTTCATAATATATGTATAGTTTGTGTACAGTATGTATGTTGTATATATGCACTACACATGTGTATATATGTAATGATGTGTAAGTTTTCTTTCCCTTAATATGCTTTCTATGATTAAAGAGTATATTTAATTACTTCAGTAAAATGTTGTTTTTCAGGTTATGTTATTATAATATAATAATATTATTATGGGATACTACATATTATAATATCTTATATAACATATTGTTGTATATAACAATATAGCAATCTTACATATACCATATAACAATCTTATATAACATTGTTATGTAAGATTATATAACACATTGTTATATAAGATTACCCTTGTAATCCGACTCAAAGCAATATCTTCATCTACATTTATCCTTAATACATGTTTCAATACACACAGGTCAGGCATTGGGGTACTATATATTTTTTCTCTCTCCTCCTAGGACTAGAATTTATTTTGACTCCTCCCTTCTCCTACCTATAAAAACTCTGGCTGAATATTTAATATGATTCTTTATTTGATCAAATGTGTTGAATGAGAATGAGAACTGGGTTATAATTCTTGCAACTATTGTTTCGATGTGCGAATTGGTTAAACTTTCTGGGTCTCAATTATAGGCTATAAAATATGGAAATGTAACCTCTCGGCTTCGTTGCTAGAGCCCCCGTTGTAATTCATAGATATTGGGAAGAATGAGGGTCAGACAAGCACAGATGGCTGAGAGGGGGCCGACTATTAAACTGACCCTATATTAGCATGAACTGAATGTTGATTTACGTGTAAGGACATGCAAGTGGTAGCTGAAGGATCATAATAAAGGTCTTAGATTAATGACATGTCTGAGCTAGCCTGAGATAAAACATTTAACTGGGAATATTTTGCATATTATCAAGTCATAAAAGTAATAAAGATGCCGACTTTGATAGGTTGAAGACTCCCGCACAAAGTGATGAATTGGGTTAATCCACGAGACCGCTCTCTATTGGAAGACTGACAGAGCGGAGGCTACTACTGGTAGCCTGGTTGAATTAAAGAACAAACCAGTCACGTAAGGACAGGGTTGGTAGCCAGCATTTCATCATCTGTGCAGTTTATGAAACAAACTGCCACAAACCTAGTAGCTGGACCCCCTCCATTCTGCAGCAAAAAACACTCTTAGGCCAAAAATTTGGAATAAGTGGAGTTAAATTCCAACCACTGAATTACTTTCCCTCTTGGGCACTGCCAAGATCACCCCACTAGTCTGGAGCGTAGATAGCATTACCCAGGGTCATCAAACAGAAATAAAAATAATCTAGAAAAAAGAAACCAGCTCAATCTTCCTGTAGAAGTACCAACACAACCGCCTAAACTGAAATCATGTCTTTTCTGATCAGACCCTTTTGAGAATTTTGTAAGTGGAAAGATAAGGGGGCTGAATTGAGGGGAACAATGAGAGCTGAGTCGTAACAGACAACTCTGAGGGTGACAGTGCCGTGGGGGGCGGGGGGCTGTTCTGATGGGTGTGAACCACCACAAGTGGGGTAGTTCCTTTGGAAAGGTGCCAGCTTCCCCTGCATGAAGCCAATTCCCAGGAGTACTTGAAATCTGCTTGTGCAGGAATCCTGGTTGCTTGGGTGTCTCTCCCTACCAATAGCGTTTGCGCCAGCTCTGCTCCAAGATGGAGGGTTGAAGCTCTCAAAGGATCCCGCAGTTCCGTGGATGGATTGAGTGATAGGCCTTGGAGGAAATGAACTCTTGCAGGTGACATTATTTACTACCAGCTAAATACGCGTTTCTTGGAAGGGAAAAGTTAATGTTCTCAACCTGGGACTTTACTCTCTAAGATGGAGCATGACCCTCCATCTTCTCAAGTGTTGGACTCATTTGGGTGTGCAAAGCTTGGATATACTGTTTCTTGCGCCTATGCCAAAGCAAATCAACTCTGCAGGAAGGGCTATTCATTTATGTTTATATGATGCAAGCTGTTTTTAATAAAACCTCTCCTTGGACTAAGGTAACAGATCTCTCTGGCCCCTACAATACGAGATACCAGAAGGTGCAATTATTTCCCCCAACCCCCATCTCCAAGTAGTCCATCTAGGGCCGCCACCCTATATAAGCCAATTGACACCCAAAAGTTCCTTTTAAAATAAGTCGGTGTTTTGGGTTCAACTTTACACTAAAACTTTGAGCTGTTTCATTTTGTCAAGAATTCCAATCAATTTCTATGGAAGCTGATACTTTCGTAATTGAATGAATGAAACTCCTTTATCAGTATATGAAATTTATTGACTACCAACTACCCTGAGCAAATAACAAGGAGGGGAAAGATGAAAAAACATAGTGGAGTTTGCTATTACATTTCTTAGTTCCATTTCTTTGCAGGAAATTTACAATCTCATTGTCTGCTGGGGTAGAACATGTTTGTTTTTAATATAATTTTATTGATTTATAGCACTATATAAATTTTGAGAGTACAGCTTCACACTTCTATGTGTGTATAAGCCTCATTTCCCTGAGAGGGTGAGAAGATTTGTAAAAACTAAAAAATGTTTTTATAAATAAGATGTAAGTAAAAAATAAGGGTCATTGTTAACATACAACTCTTGGCTTTGTTTTAAGTGCAATACGAAGGTCTAAAAGTGAATATTCCCACCCATGTAAGTGCGGGTGTGGGGAAGCACAGGGTGTGTTTCTGGGGAAGATGCACAGGAAAGGGGGAGTAGAGAACGGGAAAGCTTAGAATTACAGCGCTCAGATTTTTGTAACCCGAATCCTTAGCAATATTTTTGAGTTGGGGGAGGTTCAGATGAAGGGAGTCCAGCATTTGGCGAAGTGCAGTTTAGCTTTATTTTCATGGTTATGCTAGAATAAACCATGCATGACCTCAAATAATAGTAGTTCCAACTAGGTGAGGCCTCCTTCCCTCTCTGTCTTTCCTGCCAACTCTGATGCAACAGCCACAAAGTGTGAAATGGCAGGAAGTAGATCAGTTTCCTCATTTACATCAGTCACCTTTAAGAGTTGCCTTTTATCAAATAGCTTGGATTTTACTCTGAATCTGTTTAAAAATATTTTGAAATTGTTAAACTATATTTTTAAATAGATGCCATACAAAAAATAGTTGAATGAATTAATATTTTGATGGAATTCACAAAGTAATTGGTAGTTTCTATGCTTCTCAAAATATGATTTGGATATCCACAAGGGAGCTTGTTAGAAATGCTCATTCCTGGGTCACATGTCAACCAGAATTTCTGGGGCAGCACTCTGCTTCAATAAAGCGCCCAGGTGATTCTGACGCCAACTTTCCTGAGAAACTCCGATCCAAATGAAACCATGAGATCATGTACTATTTGTTGGGACAAATGAGTAGTTTTATTTATTTTTTTTTAAATTTATTTATTTATACATACCAGAGCTGGGGTGTAGATCAGAGAGGATTCTCCAGAGACAGAGTGGGGAGCAGAACAGGCAGATCTACTGAAATCCATTGCTGAGGGAAGCAGCGGGCGAGGCAGGAGAGGTCTGCTGCGCCATATGGGAATCTCCCCGGCTGGTGATCGAACTCCTGCTGCAGTGGCTGCTGATAACTTCATAGTGCTGAGACTTAACTCTCCTTGTGCCGCCAGTGAGGCCCCGAATGAGTAGTTTTAAATTCAACAAGAGAAGAAAGTATGGTGTATAGAGCAAAATAGGCAAACAAAGGCCCACGTTTTAGTCTTCATGAAATTGAAAATATTTCATGTGATATTCATCTAGTCAGAGTGCAAGGGGGATGTGAAGGGCTGGGAAACAAACATTGGGAAATATCTATAATGATTTTTATTTCAAAAGGCTTTGGATGGCATTTCCCTGAGAGTGGGACTGCTCTGTGCCGCTGCCTGGATAATTTGGCTCATAATTGCATAGGTGGAAGCTTCTATTAAAAAAGTTTGGACTCCAAATCACATTGAATTAAATAAACTTGCACTTTTAGTTGTTCAAGCCAGTGCTTTCCGAATTATGTGTGGAAAACATGTTTTGCTCATTTGTTTTTTATTTCCAAATTCATCCTGGACTGTCACTTCTGTAAAATGCAACTAAATGAATGGCTAGAAAAATGAGACAAAAAGATGAGCAAAAATGCAAGCACCAGTTTTGACTTCTAGAGCAAACAGACATTAAATTGTTCTCACAGATTTTGTTTCTGAACCGACCTTGTCGTGTGGGACACAGATATTCAGTCCATACACAGACTCTTCTGTTTTCTTGCCCTGAAGAGCTTAGAGTCTGTGAATATAGCAACGGGGAGAGGGGGAGGAAACCAGACCTTAAATAAACCACCTGGTAACCACCAGGTGAATTACACAGTAGGCAGAGGTGACCAGTGTTGAGAAATGCGTGAGCAGGGCTGTGGGTAGGCGTGGGGGGCAGGGCCAGATCACAGTGTTAGTAGGTGGTTGGGGTAACAGGCCATGCAGAGAAGGTCTCCTTTGAGCAAAATGTGAAGGAAGTGAAATAGTGATCGTGTAGATGTCTGAAGGTAGAACTTTCTAGGCAGAGGCAGAGATGTATTTATTGATGATTGAATTTCAATTATGCTCCTCATTTTCTGCTGCCTCATGTGTGAATGAAATTTGCATAGGTTTGACCTCAGTGACTGTCGATTCCCTAACCTAGCATGTGAGCTTTCCCCTTCTCCTTTGTCTTGTTTCTAAATGGTGGTTCTCCATATGTGGTCTTGGTGGCTTGGCTTCAGGATGCCTTGGAACTTGTGAGAAAGTTTCTCCCCACCCTGTGGGCTCAGAACCTCTGGGGTGGGGCCTGACCATCTGTGTTTTGACTCATTCTTGAGGGCATTTGACGTTTGCTCAAGTGTGAAACTCAGTGCTCTGGACCAGGGCTCTATGAACTACGCTCTAAGGCCATGTCCAGCCAGGTGCCTGATGGCGTGTGGCTGATGGCAAAGAATGTGCCTATATATTCTTAAATATTTTTTTAAAGGTGACTACTATTTTATGATATGTAAAAATTGTCCAAAACTCAGGTTTTTGTCCATAAATACAGTATTGTCTGAACGTGGTCACACTCGCCATTCATAGGTCACCTCTGGTTGCTCTCACTCTTTAAGAGTAGGGGTTGTTGCTCTAGAGACCAAATGGCACCCCTGCTTTCCCAACCTAAAATTTTACTAGCTGACCCTTCAAGGCAAAGCGTTTGCTAACCCTTGTTGTGAGTCCTTGGTTCCTCTTTCCTCTTCCTCTTCCATTTCCACCATCCTCTCTCTTTCTCCTTGGGTGGCCATCTTGTCTCTTCTCTAGTGGTGGAACTCAGGGAGGAAGAGGTTATTCACCTCAGTTTTGGCATAATGCTGTGCAGAGAAGCAAAGCAATAATTTCCATATGCAAACCAGGTTTTCAGTATCTGCTCTGGAGAACATTATTCCCCTGTAGTTTGCATTCACATTTTAATTTCAGCATCTGGGGCATATATTTACTTAGTATTTGCTTAGGGCTCTGGTTTTGGTGGAAAAGGCTGTGTTGTGGGGGTGGAAGATGTACCTGCTCCTCTTAGTCCTGTCTTTGTGGCTTTAGTGCCTCCATGGTAGGTGCCTGCAAATTGTTGAAGTGAACACTTGTGGTTTAGGAACCAGATAGTTGTCATTGTAGATGAGATGATAGGTCTCATCTAGAGACCTCACTCTCACTTCCTGAACATGGTCCTCTCCTAATATTTCGGCAGTTAAAGACATGCGCATGCCACCAGGGGAAGCTGTGAGTGTCTTGGTACTGCCTATGGCTCTCTTCTTTGCCTTTGCATAGCAACTTGCAGCTTTTTTCTGAGGCAGGATGTGTGTTTGCTTCCCACTAGCTTAATGGCCACCGAAACTGTGATTTGTGTTAAAATTAATCTTTTAAATCACTTAATAATGTGCTGCAGCATCCAATTGTACATGGATGACTTCAGTGAACTCCTTTTAATATGAAGAGGAATATTTCATTTCGGTTTTAATTTTACATTAATTTAATTATGCCAGCCTTTGAGAATGACATAATTTTACTTTACTTTTCCCTGGGGAGATATGAATGAATTCTCCATTCCTTTCAAAGATCCGGTCTCCGTGTGCTTGTGTGGTCTGTTTGGACACTTCACTGTTGCATTTTACCAGGACCGACTGGGTTTTGGCTTGCTGTATCTGGGGAAATGGAGTGTGTGCGCACGTACGCCTGGGTACAAGAGGGGAGATACTGGCAGGCTTCCACACTCAGCTCTAATGAGCGTAGGAGGAGCGTCATGAAAATTTCAGATGACAAAAAATCCAAAGGAGGTCTATATTGCAGTCAAACTCATGGTGGATTATTAATAAGTCGTATCTTAGACAAAGTCCTAGTTCTTTCCCCCCATAAAGAGCAGCTTTAGAGCGGTCCCCACCGAGCTGATCAGAGCAATGTTTTCTCTCCTGCTGTCGGGAAAGAGAAGAATAAGGCAGCATTAGTCGAAAAGAAACAGGAAAAAATGGGGAGTTTGGGGAGGAAAAAAGACTACAGGACGGAGAAGGAGGTATTTCCTCTATACACATGATTTCTTGCAAGTTTTGTTACAAAAAACTTCCAGCTACAGAAGTCCTGAAAGAACACTTCAATGAACATGAATCCAGCCACTTAAATTAAGCAACTCATTAACATTTTCCCTATATTTGCTTTATCCACCTACTTTCCCATCTGCCTGCCTACCTTTGTTCATTTATCTATCTCCATTTTTGATTCAGTCATTCTGTTTCATCCATCCATGCATCTACCCGTTGAGCTCTTTCCATTTGTCCTTTTAGACACTTTTGAAAACATGTATCCGATACTTATCATGTATCTCTTCAAAATAAGAACACTCTCCAGCTTATCATTAAGCTTAAAATAATTAGCAATAATTCCTTAATATTATCAAATATTCATACTTACTGAGTTTTTAATTCAATGATCATACTTTTCATTTTGAGAAGTTGTTTTCTTTGAAAAATGTGCCTCTTTTCACATTTGAAAATCTTTTAAACAGTGTCTGTAAAAATCTACTTAATGATTATCTATATTGTGTCTAATAATTATAATATCTAAAATGTTCATCTCAACTGTTTTTTATTTTTGATTATTTTCATTAGGATCCTCACTAAAGTGTTTTTTCTGATTTTTGAATAAGAGCTTCTCATTTTCCAAGGAAAAAAATTAGTGGGAATTTTTTGAGATCCACTTTGAACCTGAGATCCTCCAGAGAGGATATGATCTTGTCTCTTCTTGTAACAAAACTGAGATTACTTTAATCCAATTCTCTGTTCCGATGATTCAGGTCAAATTTAGGCTATAGAAGGGGCAGACTGCTATTACAAAGTCTTAAAGGGTGTGTCTTTTTATTCATCCAATACCAAGTTGGAAATAGGTATGCAATTGTTTTTGTTTCATTTGGTCTCATTTTGTGCATGAAATAGATTTTGCTCACTGTTGGATCTCAGCAGTAGGCAAAGCATCTCCTGCTAGATTCCAAGATCGGACCAGAGCTGGACTTTGTTGGTTCCAGGGCTCAGCACAAAACCCTCAGAAATACGTTGCCAGTTGGGATTGGCTTGCTTTTCGGAAGTCCCAGGTTTGCTTTTGGAGGATACTTGTAGTACGGTGATCATACTGCCAGAGAGAGGTAGCCCATAAATTATTAATATCAGAGGGGAGAATATTCAAGGGAGAAGATGGTGAACTGTCCTGAAGTGAAAGACAGTTTCAAGAGTTGAGTTTAATTTCCTGTCTTGAAAGTGTTGGATAATGATATAAAGACTTGCATGTCGAGATTTTCTATTTAATGTTACCAAAAATGCTAAACAGTCATCAGCTTCATCTAATTATGTACCAAATGCTCAGTTCGCTTGCAGTGATGGAGATTATACATTGTCCAGAATGGGATGTTTTGCTCATTCCAAACCAGGAAGCTAAATCATGACTACACTAATAGTTGGCAGATAGGGCTTCTTTTTCTGTTTTTATTTGGTCTAGTCTGTTTCTTTGTTTCTTTATATTCTGCATATGAATGAAATCATCCTGTATTTGTCTTTCTTCTTATGACTTATTTTGCTTAGAAAAATTCCCTCCGGTTCCATCCATGACAAGATTAAATGACAAGATTTAATGTTTTGTTTTTTTTTAAATCGTTGAGTAGTACTCCATTGTGTATACGGTGTGGTTTATTATCTTTACCTTAAAGCAGGAAAATATCAATATATTTCAATTTATCCGTAAAGAGACCCACAAAAGGAAAGATGAAGGTGACTTTTATGGCCATGATCTTTAGGACCGACTGTACGATGCCAGATGTTTGGCGACTAAGAAGCCAAGGTCTACAATTGGCGCATCACCATCAGCTAACTGAAAATATAAAGGTATTGGAGGTAAAGAGTAAATCTGGTAGTTAAATGTATTTTCAAAAGTTAAATTGTATTACCAGCTAATACAGACAATAACCTTCTTCTTTATGCTTTTTTTTCCAGTTCAGTTTACCAATAAAATCCAAACCTTCAGGATTTTATATATTCAAATAAGGAAAAGGAATATTAGGACAGATTTCCAAGTCCGTTTCCTCCAGAGGGATTCCATAGTGACAGTAGGAACACACAGGTGGACTATACACGTTCTATTTTCTATTATTATATCTATTTTGGTCACTTGCAGACAACTTCATGCATGGATAGAACAAGCTATCAGGCCCTGAAAATAAGAGTCTTGTTTCTTCCAGAGTGGAGGAAGATGGTTGTCAGCCATCAGCCACTTGAGTTCTAGTCTTTGGATATGGATACTGCGGCTCTTTTAATTTTTACAAAAGTCTTCAAATACAGACAGAGGCTATGTTTCCGAAGTGAGGTCATCTTATCATTTCAAAAACGTTGGTAACATGTCCTCCAGCACCTTCCCTGCCTCTTTAAAAGTGCTGCTGAGAAGCTGTGAAGCGGGCTGGAGAGGCAGGTACTTCTTGGACTAACAGAGAGAGCCCTGTTGGTGTTGGGGCTGCTCCAGAGCGCCCCCCGGGCCCCATCTAACCCAGAGAAGCCCGGTGGAGCATTAGTGAGTAGAACATCTCCTTCACTTCAGCTGAACTTGCCCTCTGACCTGGTGTTGGACAATTTTTGGCAGCAAGATTTATAAACTCCTGCATTACCGTCAGCTCTAGAAAGTCTTCACTTCCTGCTGTCCATCTTGCTGTAGGACCTCAACACAAGCCAGCTCTGCCTTTGTGTTCTGGTGGAAGTCTGGCCAGTTCGAATCCTGCCTTTCGTCTTTCTCCACACCTGTTCAGCTGTGTGAGGCTCTGTTAATTCCCGCCAAAGCCAGGCATTTGCTAAATTCCCCATCCAACTTCATCTGTCTGTTATAATTCACTGATACTAACTGTTGTACTTAGATTCATTTATCATTTGGATTTCTCTGCAAGCATCCTATTGCAAACATCAAAGCTAACAGAAATTGCTTTTATAATAAGAAACCTCAGGGGCAAAGGTGAGGGTGACATCAGTGGTAGAGCAAACTTAGAGAGTTAATTGTTATGATTCCACATGACCTTGGCGCAATCTTTCCTGTAGTTGATTCTTTAGACACAGTGGTGATGAGAACCCCCAAATCCCACCTGGAAGCAAAAGACCACATTGTTCTGGAAGCCTCTTCATATCACTCTTTGCTCCAACTTTCTTTTATCTGTCCTTTCTTTTATTTTGCATACAAGCTGGGGTGCAGGCCAGAGGTGTGGGGCAGTTAGAGGGTTCAACAGAGACAGAGTGGGGAGCAGAACAGGCAGATAAATGGAAATCCACTGCTGAGGGGAGCATCGGGCAAGACAGGAGAGGTCTGCTGCGCCATGTGGGAATCTCCCTGGCCGGGATCGAACTTGTGCTGCAGTGACTCTGGATAGCTTCGTAGGCTGAGACTTAACCACTTGCGCCACCAGGGAGGTCCCATCTCTATCCTTTCCTTTAGAAAGCTCCTCATTGATGTTTATTACAGAGTTTGTCTGCAGTCTCATGTTCCTGAATATTTGCCATTCTTGGAGCAGCTGGGTTGTTTTGAATGATGTCCCATTGTTCATCAGGCAAGTACAGCGTCACTTTGGACATGATTTTCAAACTGATGAATATTCTGAGGGTTCATTATGTATGGGTGGTCTCATCCACAGCAGAATCCCTGCTCAGTGTTGGCAGCTTCCCATATTGTTGTTTATTGCAAATTCACCGATTCTAACCCCTGGAGGCCTTTATTCTTCCGAACCTTGTGATCAAATCAATACTTTTGTATTGAAATACCTATTTTTGTATTTTTAAATCTCCTATTCTTTTCATTTTAATTTTGGGGTATATTTTATGGTCTATATAATAAAGTCTTAGTTCCTGCTATTTGTAATGAAATAAGGGCACATACACTGAGGACGAATACATTTTTAATGAGGGGTGTATAAAGACTTGATATTGAAGTCTGGGAAGACTTTTTTCTAACCATCTATTTGGCTTTCAATCAAGTACCACTGTATGTGATTATTCTAAATAGCTTTATTGAGGTATACTTTATATTTCATAAAACTTACTCATTTTTATAAGTATATAATCTTCGATAAATCTGCAGAATTGTTTGACTCCCCATATAATATAATCACAGAATATTTTTACTACCCCTCAGACCCCATGTGTCCACTGGCAGGTACCCCCTGTGGCTACTCCTAGCCCCAGATAACTAATGACCTACTTTCTGTCTCTATAGATTTGCTGTTTTCCAAACTTTGTATGGAAATGGAATCGTGCATGATGTGGTCTTTTGTGACAGGCTGCACTCAGGAAGCATGTGTTTTTGAGGTTCACTCTTGTCACAGCACATGGTACATTTATGTGTTGCAGTTCAGCAGTCCACTGTGTGGCTACCCCGCATTTTGCTTATTCATTTACTGGTCAGTGATCATTTGGTTCCATTGTTTGGCTGTTATGATGGTGCGGCTGTGAGTCTTCATGGGCATTAAGATTTTATTTCTCTTGGATAAATCCCGAAGGGGAAATTGCTGCATATAACATTATGTTTGACTTTTAAAGAAACAGCCAATCTGTTTTCCAAAGTGGTTGAACCATAAGATTTCCTCTAGCAACGTGTGAAGTTTCCAGTTTTTCCACACTCTCCTCATCAACATTTGTTAGTGTCCTTTTAATTGGAGCCATTCTAGTGGGTGTGAAGTGGAGCTTCATCCTGGCTTTCCTTTGCTTTTCTGTGATGATTAATGATGTTGAGCCTCTTTTCAATGTATATCTTCACTGGTGAAATAATCTACTCAACTCTTTTGCAGATTATTTTTTAATTGAGGTTTAATTGACATATAACATCAGCTTCAGGTATGTAGTATAATGATACAACATTTGGATATAGTAAAGAATGATCACCACAATAAGACTAGTTGTCATTTATCCTCATACATAGCTACAAAAATTATTTTTCTTGTGATGAGGATATTTAAGATCTACTTATCAACCTGCAAATATGCAATAAAGTGTTAGTAACTATAAACACCATGTTGCACATTATATCTCCGTGACTTACTTATTTTATAATTGAAAGTTTGCACCTTTTGAACCAATTACCCTCTTTCAATCCTTGCCTTTGGCAACTACCATCTGTTTTCTGGATTGAAGAACTTGTTTTTGTTTGTTTTGTAGATTTCACATACAAGGGAGATTATTCAATCTTTTTTTTCTTTCTCTGACTTATTTCATTTTTCATTATGCCCTGTAATTTCACCCATGTTGTTGCAAATGTTATGATTCATTCTTTTTTAAAGAGTGAGTATTCTATTGTATACACAGTCATGCATGCATAATGGTGGCCCCTGTACCTAGCTCAGCTACGTAGTGGGCTATGCTATTCAGGTTTGTGTCAATATACTCCATGACGTTGGCACAATAACAAAATTGCCTACTGATGAATTTCTTGGAATATCTCCCTGCCATTTAGCTGTGCATGGCAGTATCACACAACTTATTTATTCATTTGTCCAGCAATGGACACTTAAGTTGTTCATATATCTTTGCTATTGTAAATAATACTTCCATATACATGGGGGTGCATATATCTTTTGAATCAGTGTTTTCATTTTCCTTGGTCAGATACCCAGAAGTGGATTTCCTGGATTATAATGTATTGATCGCATCGTGGCTATGCCAATGTACACACCACCGACAGAGCCAAGGGTTCCCTTTTCATCACATCCTCACCAACACGCCTTACATGTTGTCTTTTTGATAACAGCCATTCTAATAGGCACGCTAGGCATGAGGTGATATCTCTGTGGCTTTGATTCACATTTTTCTGCTGATTAGTGACATTGAACATCTTTTCATGTGTCACTTGACCATCTGGAGCTCTTCTTTAGAAAAATATCTATTCAGATTCTATGGCCATTTTAAAATTGGATTGTTTGTGTTTCTGCTATTGAGTTGTATAAGTTCTTTCTATACTTTGGATATTAACCCCCTATGAGATATAGGATTTATATCTCCTCTGAGATATAGGATTTACAAATATTTTCTCCCATTCAGTAAGTTACCTTTTCATTTTCTTTATGCTTTCCTTTGCAGAAGCATTTGGGTTTGATGTCATACCACTGATTACATTTTTATGTCTTCTCCAAAAAATGTGAACCCTCCTTTGGGACTGGGATAGTGATTTATTCTCCTCTGAACCCCAAAGACCTGCCTGGCACATGATAGGGTTGTTCACAAGGTGGTGGCTGAAATTCCAAAGGCTGATGATGATTTCATAGATTTAATTGTAAAGAAAATTTGATGTTTTATCTCACAGGTTCACAAACTCAAATGTCCACAGTTACTATGCTGGTAACAGAAATTTGTAAGTTGGGTTGATGTTAAAAAATAAAGAGTGGTTGAGAGGGGAAGCCCTCCTTTGAAATGACATTGAAGTTTAGCAATAATAGTCAATGTACAGACAAAGGAAATTCATTTGCTGATGGGTTTGATTTGCAAGGATGTCAGAATGACACCCTGGGATATGTAGTCCAGACCCATCAGCACCAAGCCTACTTCAGAAGTCCACAGGCTACCCTGCATGTGTTTCCCTATCAACCTGAAGCCACGAGGGATTTCTGTGAGAGATTCTGCCGCTTTCTAATAAATCTTAGGCTTCCCACAGTGCACTGCGCTGCAGCCAGCGCCAGCTTTTGAATGTGTCCCTGCCGAGAACGCACGGCTACTTCATACCTTCCAGAACTCCTCATTGCTCTGTGGATCAGCTCCACATGCTCCCACAGGGGCTACAAGGGCAACTGACATGAACGCCCCTCGCATACCACATCATTAGCCTTTCCCTCTGCGATTTTGTCTTCCCTAAGATTCCCTGCCCCCAACTTCCAACTTCAGTGGATAACACCCACATACCCTTCCCAGCCCACATTGGATGCAGCCTCTTCTAGAAACTCCCATAAAACCTCATATTATTTTTGTCAGAGCACATCTCCCATTTTATTGTCATTTCCTCTCTCTTCTTTCAGTTTCTCTGCGACTTTGAGGGCAAAGAGCAAGTGGAGTTTATTCACTGGTGTATTCTCAGCGATGAGAGCTTTTGGTTACTGAGCAGAACCCCTAAAGGATTTCATGGCATGAATGGATTGCAAATGAATGGACGCCTCAGCATCCTCTTTGGGAATGACATGATGGGAGGGTCAGCAAACCTGAGTAGGAGGGTGACAAAATCCCTATGTATCTGCTCACAAAGTTGGCTTCTGATTTTCACTCATATGCTCTTCTGGGTTTGAAGCTTGGGAAACAGTTCACCTGTTTTCTTGTATCAGGTTTACTGGCGATGCCCAAGGAGAGAAAATCTGGAGATAAGAATCTAGATGGTTCAACTCCAAGCTGCGGAATCCTGCCCGTGTAGTCTGACAGGTCTTGACACGGCTTGATGGCCGCGCCCTTTGCTGACCTCCAGCCGAGTCTGGGGAATTGGAAGCATTTACCTAGCACGACAGTGTCTATGACTTGCAAAGTGCTGGTCCTCAATTCAGTTCATGAACTTCCTCCTCATCTGAAGAAACTCAGGGCTTCGGTGATTACCTGTTATGCCAAATTATGACTTCACCTTCTGTTAAAGGGATTGCGTCATCCTTAGGGTCATAATTGTCATAACTTTTTTTGAAAAAAGTCTATACTGAGGGCTGAAATTTTAAAGTGACTTCTTGAAATTTGACTTTAGGGGACCTCTGACTGCAGCCTATGTTGATGACGTCTGGGTGCCAAGATTTGGGGGTGTCTCAAATTAGAACGAGAACGGATGAGCTCAATGTTTTCTGTCATGCCTTCCTTCCCTTTCTTAAGCAGGACCGGCCTCTTTCTCAGAGTTTGCCAGATCGCTTCTGCAGGTTCTGGGAGAAGTAAAATCCTTCCCCCGGCTGCTGCTCTTTTAAGTCTTTGAATAACCACGTGTCGGCTGTTCCACAAAGGACACAATGGGCTAAGGGGTCCTTGCATTTCATGTTAGGATTTCTTCAATCTTTGTAACTCTCAAGAATCAAAAAAAGTAAAAAAAGAAATAAATTCTGATTGCCCAGAATGACTCAAGGGACTGGAATTAATGTGATAATATTATAACACTTCATTTTATTTGGCAGAGTTGAGGAATGAGAGGTTTCCTACTAAGTGAATTATTAAGGGATTTTACTCTGTTAAACATTACAGTATGTGTCTGTCTACAACAACAGGCCATACTTTCGTACCTCATTAACGGGAGGGGCTCAGTAGACTATGGCAGAGGATTACTGGTGCTTTGATGGTGGAGGTGAGCTGTGATAACACACATATGTAGAGGGTGAGACTATATCCCCCAAACATACACAGTGTTGTCAACCAACATTACCTTAATAAACATAATCAAATAAAAGGACTTTGTAGAAACCACATTGAGTGTCACACCAGTAACTGAGGCTTCTCATACGTCTCTCAGGTACTTACTGCTCTGTGACTTAACGCACCTCTGTGCTCAGGCATCTTGGACTGGCTGCCCCTTCACTAAACAGCCCCAGGCTGCTCCTGCCTTTTAAAATTTTCTTCCTCAATTCTGAGGTGTGTTTTTAAGAAGAGTTTTTATACCTCGTTCATATTGTCCAGTTGCAGTTTTTCACTTCTTTCAGCTGATACTAGAGCTCTTTTAGCAGCCACTGTCCATACTCCCTTTCAATCTGTGGTTTCAGATTTTTAGATGGAGTAGACAGCTCACTGCACTTATTAAAATTTAATAAGAGTAATTAGGAGGAGAGATACTCTCTTAGGGGCCAAACAGAGGAAATTTAGTAAATGGAATGTGTTACATCTGATTTGTGAGTTTTTAAAATACTGAACTTTTCTTTTGTTATAGTTAATTGATGATATTAGATAGGTGAACTCAATAGAAATAATGTTTATTATTTCTGAAGACCCGAAGTAAAGAACACAATTCTAGAACTGTAGATTACTGGTGCTTTGATGGTGGAGGGTGAGTTGTGATAACATACACTTGCAGAGGTGGGGGCCTATACCCATAAAACATATACAGTGAATCCCTACTTTTTATTTTCTCAGGTTGTGAATATATCATGAAGGTGGAGAGAGAGAGAGAGAGAGAGAGAGAGAGAGAGAGAGAGAAGAGGAACACAGGGAGAGGGGAAAGGGAGAGGGGACAGCAGATAGAAAATGAATATCAGAGATCCAGGCCTCAGTTTTCATTTTTCAAAAATCTAATTTTTTAGTTCACCCTGAGGTTACAATACTGTTAATCACGTTAACTATTAATTTCTTTGCTTGCTATAACAAAGTACCACACAAGTAGTGGATTAAAAACACACACGTTTACTATCTCACAGTTCTGGAAATCAGAAATCCGAAAATCAGTCTTACTGAGCCACAACCAAGGTATCTGTGGGACTGAGTCCTGGTGGGCTCTGGGGGAAAACTGGTTTCCTTGCCTTTTCCAGAATCCAGAAGCCACCTGCAGTCCTTGGCTTGTGGCCCCTTCCTCTATCTTCAAAGCCAAACCTGAAGCTTCTTCAGTCCTTTCTGACCCTCTGACACCTACTTCCATTATCACTGGTCCTCCTTGTCCTTCCTACCAGGACCACTGTGTGTGGCTGTGCCCATCTGGAGGATCCAGTGTTCTCTCTCCATCTCCAGATCCTAATTTAACCACCCCTGCAAAAATCCCCTTTGCCATGTCAGAGAACATAGCCAGAGGTTCTGGGATTAGGCCACAAGCTCCCTTAATGAGCGGGCATTCTTGAACTTAACTCATTAACTAAATTCCCAATGTGCTGCTTTAAAAACCAGAGTGGCAATTTGTAATCTTAGTCAATTTGTAAACTAGATATGGCCTTCTTCCTTAGGGCACTTTCTTGCCAAGGCGTGTGTCATCTGTGGTGACCACATCCGAGGAGACTGCTTGGTGACCATCCAACCATGCTCTTACTGGAAAAGACCAGGGTCTGCTGCCTTACTGGACATCCAAACATGGTAGCTTTAAGAAGAGACCAGGAAATGACCAGGGTCTGCTGCCTGGCACTACAGATGCCAGTCAGCACAGACAGGATCATATCTGCGAGAAGCACCTTTATTCAGATGGCCAGTGATCTGAATACAGATCTTCTGGGAGAATGGTGGGCACAGCACCCTGAAGAGACTGTTCTGCTATCTCATCTCTAGCTGGCCTTTTCATAAGGAGTTGGTAAGGACAGTTGGCCATAAGCAAACACTGCATCAGCACATCCTATCATTGTGGTGTTCCCGGTATTGCCACGTCCAGCCCCCCGGAGTTTGTTATCTGCCCCCGTGTTATCTTGACCCTGGTACATCTCGGCCTGCTGAGCCTGGTTGATTCCTGGTGGCTGGAATGGCCAGCCCTCCTTCGGGCCACACCGGGGTGGGAATCTCAGTTCCAAGGAAGAATTTTAGTTTAAGGATAACAGATCATTAGTCATAGTGTGGAGGCGCAGCGTGTGCTTAGTCTGTGTGCAGATTCCTAGACCAGGTATGGTGCCCTGCCCGCCCTCTCCAGCCACTGTCAATGCCAGTGGACGCTGCCAGGAACGATAGCAGCTTGGCATACCACCCGTTGTAGCGCCACCTATTTCCACCCAGCTAGGCAATTCGAGCTGTGGAATTGTTTTTCTGAATAGTGTTTGGGTTTAATACCCTGAAAAACACACAACCTTGATTCTTCTTTTTTTCTTTTTGATTTTTTTAAGATTTTGCCTCCTTCCCTTTTTTTTTTTTTAAAGATTTATTTATTTCTGCATGCAGGAACTGGGGTGTAGGCCAGAGGTGGGGTGGTGAGAGGATTCATCAGAGATAGGGTGGGGAGCAGAACAGGTGGATTGACTGAAGTACACTGCTGAGGGGAGCAGCGGGGAGACAGGAGAGTGCTGAGCTTACCCCGTGGTGCCACCAGGGAGGTCTCCTTGATTCTTTCCTAGATCCCATGGAATCCATCACCTGCTGTTCAGATACCATTTCCTTGTACACAACTCCCTGTGCTAAAAAATCTTTAATCTATACCCTGGAGGCAGTTAAAGTACTTTAGTCAGAAATTCACTTCGTAGGGTGAATAGTTAACATTTGAAGTATCATAAAGAGCAATCAACTCCTCTAATACTATTTCAAACCTCAGCAAATAGACAAGAAGAGATTTATTAATTAGCAATTGTATTATTGGAAGTAACTTTTCCCTGGTGGAGTGGGTGGTTTCCAGGTAAGTGAAACATCTCACTACGACCTAGATGATTCTGTTTGCAAAAATAGACTTTGCATGACTTAAGAGTGAAACTTTCCTGTAAGGTGATTGTCAGAGTGTCAGAGGGGAGGGAAGGGAATTTTCTGAGCTGGCAAAATCAGTCTCAGGACTGCCTGGCAAATGCTTGCTTGTGAATGCTGCTACATTGTCAGAAGTTGAACTAAGAGCTTTTGAGGCTTGTGGGCTCTGGGGTGGGGCTTGAAATAGCAAAGGAAATAAAAAAATCAATGTAGCTCCAGGTATGGACATTTGAGGGGAAGGGCAAGAAGCTCTGCTTGGGAAAGGATAGGCGGCTCGTTGGACCCGGATTCTCCGAATTCAGCCAACGTCAGAATCACCTGGAGGGCTGGTGCTATCCCAGGTGGCTGGGCCCTACCCCTGACATTCTCAGGCAGTAGGTCTTGGGGGTGTGTGTGTGTGTTGAGGGGTGGGTGAGAATTTGCATTTCTCACAGGGTACCAGGGAAGCTGCTGTCTGGGGTTGGGGTCTGCTCTTTGAAAACCACTAGGCTCAGCTATACTGTGGCTTAAGGCAACAAAAGAGTTAACATTTGAAGTATCATAAAGAGGAACCAAATCTTATTTATATTTTTTAACTTTACTATTTCAAATCTCTGAAATCTACCATAAAAGATTTATTAATTAGCAACTGGGATATTGGTAATCATTAACTAATTGGAATTTCGTTACCACCCAAAGAAACTGGAACCAAAAGAACTTGATAGTGGCTGAGCTTTCAGACTGATTTCAGGGTCCACAGTCCTTGAGGCAGAAGACTGCCCACGCCCTCCTGCCTTGGTTTACCTCTTCTGGTATTTAATCTTCTCAAGTCCAAAATCATCTCGTTGGTGCCTCCTTAGGAAACATCTTTAATGGTTTCCTCTTCGGTAATGGCTGATCCATCTCCCGCCCCTCGCCCTTCATTTTTAATCCTTAGATTCGATTGCAGATATGATCTTTCCTGACTTTTCCTTACGTTTTGGAGATCGATTTGATTTTGGAGGCCTGTTGCCCTGATGAGCTGACTCTAGCTACCATGAGAGCAAAGTGAGAATTTGGATTATTCGCAATACTTTGTGCCCCCTTCTCCTTTTTCCTCCCTCTCCCCTTCCTCCCTTCCTATTGAAGCTTTGCAACCAGTGGGCCCACCTATGATCATGCACCCATCCTAATATAATTTAAACAGAAACGCAACTTTTTGGTTCTGAGATTATTTTCCAGACCCTTCTAAATCATCGCCTCCACAAATACTCTGGCTTAACATGGTCCTCTTACACGTTCTAACTTTTTCCTATCCCATCAGGGAGAGTAGTTATATCTTTGCCAAAGACAAATGGTGGGCGAAAATGACAAGGTGAAGACTGCTTGTTTTGCATTATTGGTTAAATCACGTCAGTTCACCAGGGAAATAAAGCTGTCAGCAAAATACCTCTGGGCACAGAGGACATGGGTTGGGTGTATGATTCAAAAGATTGCCCAAGGCTGAAGCCACTGTGTGAGTTTAATTCACTGGGATGATTCGCAGGTGCTGTGGAAGGGAGCATTGGCTTTATTAATTTTTCATGGGCATATAAGGAAACTCCTGACTGCATTGTTTCATAATTAATTTTCTTATAAGTTATGAATGTCCTAGATATCCCCTAAAGGAGGGCTGAAGAGATCAATTCATTTAATGTAGTTTAGTTTTAGAGGCTATTCTTGTATACCTATATTAATGGCTACAATTGAGTTTCACTTTCTTGTGTGGTTTTCTAGAACCTAGAATAGCTCTGCTTTTAAAATAGGAATGGCTAATGATCCTGACTATCCTTTGCAGAGTATTTTAAGTTCCCTGGGTACATTTTAGGCCGTAGATTGAAGCAAGATTTCATGACTGCTTGAGAATTTCTAATATTCCAATCGGCTATTGACAGAAATGTACAGACATTTGCCAGTCGAATAAATGTTTGCTTTTTAAGTTGAGGTTACCCTGAAAATTGGTTTTAACAAGTCAAAGTATTTTGCCTTATGCAACACATTATTTATGTCTTAATATTTTATTCTCTTAAAACTTGAATTTGCTTCTGTTCTTAACATTGATATTTTTATTGTCCAGTCAAAATCTTTTGATTGCCAACCACAAACCTTTGAATGGGAACAGCTAGCACCAGACTATTTGTGTTTGCCCAAGGCTTAGAAATGAGATTGATAGGCCCATTTTCAGCTGAACCAGATTTTCAGGTAGGACAGACAGAACTGCTAGAATTCATCAGAAGCCCTGGGCAATGCGGAACTGAATCCTGGGGATGAGTGGGCTGGGGAGAGCCCAGTGTTACAGAGAAGCAAACTTTCCTTAAAGGAAAGTTTCATTCTGTAGAATGAAGATTATAACAGAATCTATGTCCTAAGCTATTGAGAAGGTTAAATGCTACAATAAGTTAAATGACACAAATAGTAGCAGGAAGAGTCACACTTGGCAGTTAGTCAACTGTAAATATCAGCTTTTATTTTTATGTCTTTTCCTTATTCTTTTCTTCCATAAATAAATCAAACAACAAGTACACATTGTCATCTTCGTCTTATGACACTGTTGGGTTTGCAAAGAACTACAGGGCAGTCTGCATTTAAGATAAATCAAAAAGAAGAGGCAAATTAGAAAATAAAAGTGAGAAAGAATTGTCATCAATTTCTAAATAAGTACTGCAGTGCAGGGGCATCTGGAAATTCAGAAAGAGAGAAGTGACTCTTGAGTGATGCTTCTGGAAGGTTTCACAGAGGAGCAGTGGTACAGATGGGGGCACAGAGTGTGGGTGGAAGGGAAGGTAAGGAAATAGAGGGGGAGGAATGAGAGGAAGGTTAGAGTTTGAGGAGCAATGATAAGACTAAAAAGTCTGCAGGCAAGAAAATGCAAGCTGTGACAAATAGTGATTCCCTAGTTTGTTGGTAGGAAAGAATTCTACTGGTGAAGGGAAAAAAATGTGATAGGGTCCTGTTAGAGTGGAAATTTATTGGTACCTGCACATTTTAGTTAGAATCATTTTTTAAGTGAGGTTGAAAAACCTTGGTCGCTAACTTTTAGTTGGGAGTAGTTATCTGATTCTTCCTTGTGCATTGCACGGTCATGCTATGGGCATTAACACAATCTACTTAGAAATATAATGAATATCTTCGTACTCCCTGGTGGTGCAACGGGTTAAGTCTCAGCACTATGGAGTTATCAGCAGCCACTGCGGCACAAGTTCAATCCCCAGCCAGGGAGCTTCACACATGGCGCAACAGACCTCTCCTGTCTTGTCCGCTGCTCCCCTCAGCAGTGTATTTCAGTAGATACGCCTGTTCTGCTCCACACTCTGTCTCTGGGGAATCCTTTCACCACCCCACACCTTTGGCCTACACCCCAATTCTTGTATGCATAAATAGATGAATCTTTTAAAAATATATATAATGAATATAAGATAGTTTAAAACCATGAACCTGTGCTGAGCTCCACACAAAACTCCCTCACTCTTCACTTACACTTCTTTGAACAGCACTTTAAGCTAGTCTGACATTATAGAGGGGCCCTTGACTTTTTTTTTTAATTTATTTTATTACGCATACAAGCTGGGGTACAGGCCAGAGGCGTGGGGCAGTGAGAGGGTTCACCAGAGACAGAGTGGGGAGCAGAACAGGCAGATCGACCTAAATACACTGCTGAGGGGAGCAGCGGGCGAGGCAGGAGAGGTCTGCCGCACCATGTGGGAATCTCCCCGGCCGGGAATCGAACTCGCGTCACCGCTACCGACAGCAACACAGAGCAGCATTTAACCAGGGTCCTTGACTTTTTTATGGGAACGTGGAAATGGTATTAATGATCAGTGGCTCCTACGTTTAACTGTTCAAGACAAACCGAAAAAGGTGGATTTCACAGCTTCCGAGGATCAGAATCTGAGAGTGGTTTGGGCATGGGCTCAGGGTAGCCCCTGCGCGCGTAGCCACAAGGCCTCAGGCCTGCACCTTCTCAGGACCTTCCAGGGGGAAAGCCTCTGCGTCCGAGCTCACTGCTGCACTTGTCCGCAGTCACTGGTGTTCTCTGCCTTTCCCCAGGCTGGTGGTACCCCAGAAAGTGGGTCTGCTAGTGGAGACCACTTAAGGTGGAAGCTGCATCTTTTCTAACCAAGTGTCAGAAGTGACATTCCTTCGCCGTCGCTGTAGCCATTCATCACACAGGCCACGCGGGGCACAGCATAGGAGGGTCGGAGAAGATGTGACTCAGATGCAGGGACCTTGAGGGGCGCAGGTGGCTGCTCAGCACCTCCCAGCTCCCGCGCTGCCCCAAAAGCTTCCTGCGTCTGTCCTGTTGCAGCGTGACACAAAGTGGGCACTGAGCACAGGACAAATGACAGCAGTACGTTGATGGGGTTCCTTTGCCGACCAAATACTTTGGTGGGGACTGTGGATGCTTCGGAAACAGCACTGGGGGAGCTCTGGACCTTCGTGACCGAGTGGAGAAAACAACACATAAGAGGGAATTTAGAAGCTCTGTCCTGGTGAACTATGGGAGGGGAGCTCCACCTGCCTAGGCAGAAAGGGGGGCTCCCTAAAAGCCCCCAGCAGCTAAAGGAAGGACAAGGCTGTGGCCACACATCCCCCCTGGCACCCCCTGCTATTTACCCTTCTTGTCTGTCTCTCCACACCAGCCGCATTCACTCAGACTGCAACTTGGTGGCACCACGTCTTCTGGCACCTCCTAGTACACTCCTTGCAGCTGGACTATGTCAAAATCCATGTGAACTTGAGGGAAGCTCTGATTGGTTCAGCCTGATTCCTGGGCCAGTCGGTTTCCATGCATGAGCTTGTCCAACTGTGTTGGGCATCAACTCCAGGGAGCTCAGAGGTGGATGCTGGAATTGCAAAGACAAAAATGCAAAGCAGATTCCCTGCTCAAGCTAGGGCTGTGATCTGGCGGTAGAGCAGGGGTTCAGACATTCCTCTGCAGACCCCAAGAGTCAGCGGAGCCTATAGATCTTGTGAGGCTGTCTGTCACTGCTATTCTGTTTCAAAATTGTCTTTTCCTCTCTACCCTGTTATTTAGCCGGTCTGTGCAGTTCTGGCGAGGCTGCTTCTTTAAGATGCCAATTTCTTGCATAAGAAATTTCCCTGGCTGTGTTCTGAGTAGCACCTAGTTTGCTGAAAAGCACTTGATTTCTAACAAGTCATAATAGTTTCTGACAGAATCTTTCTTTTGAAAGAAGATGTGAGAAAGCAAGGGGGATGAAAATGTCTTTGTTTTCACCGAAGCACAGTCAGAATGAATAATTAGGAAATTGAGACTGAATTCAGCAGCATTATCTGAGCTGTTAGTTAAAAGAAGGTGGATGAGGGCGTGGGTGTGTTTGTGTTGGCAGATGATAGGTGGAGGTTCCTGAAGCTTCGTTCATGGTTTCATCCAACTGGATGGGAGCACCAGAGGCTCGTCTGGCTGGAGAGAGCTGTTTGTCCAAATGGACACACTAGGAGAAGCAAAGCTGCTCCAGCGGTGGGATTTCAGGAAGAAGCTAGGGCTCCCCTCCAAAATAGCAGCCGCGACTCCAAGTTCAATATCAAAATGCCTTTGTCAGAGACAAAATATTGTATTCTTTTTACTTTATTTTATAGTTAAATTGACACATTTATGTTATAGTTAAAAAGGCGGCTACAAGCATTTCTGGAAGAGCTAGGACCCTGCTGAAAATTCGTATTTCAATGTTTATAAATCACATCAAATACTTTTTTTGATTTTTTAATTGGATGAGGTGTGTGTGTGTGTGTGTGTGTGTGTGTGTGTGTGAATTTTGCCTAAAACACGATTTTACCTAGAGCTGGTGATGATATTAAATTTTCATTCTGTTTCATGCCACATACAATTCTTGATTTTGAATTGGAATTCTGTCTGCAAACCAGTAATAATATAGAGCTAGACATTGGACACTGTTAGAATATTTATGTCTTTGACTATTTGAACAATTTTTCAGGATATTGGCATTTGATGAGGTCAGTTTTCTGAAAACTTCATTTTTTTCTGCAGGCACATACGAATTAGCTTTTTTCTTGTCAAAACTCTCGTGGAGGGGCAGAGAGAAATTCAACATTCTTTTCCAATGTGATATCTTTTGCTAGCGCATTATCTCCTTTGAATGACAACATTTGGATACAGTTCAAATCAGATAAGTCCTGTTATTTATTTAAGGCTCTTTAAGAACACAGCCAATTAGCGACTGTTGAATAATAGCACGCAGTGAGCTTTCCCGGCCACCTTGGTGCAGGGGCTGCTGGGATCCCATTACAAAGCATGGCGGGTTGCCTGTTTTCAAAGGGGTATTTATTTTTGGAAATCTGTGATTCTCTTGTTAGCCTCACACTCTTTGGCTTGTAGATGCTTCAAAGAAATCTGAGCCCATATCAGGCTATTTTTATAAAACACACCTACTTTATTTCACTCATTGGTTGCTTGCAAGAAGAAATCAAGTAAAAATAGTCTTAATAAAACTGTACTTGGTCACATTGACATAGTATCAAGAGTTCATCAAGTTTCTTTTAGTGAATGACTCCATTGATTCTTTTATTCAGCAAATATTTATTGAGAGCTAGGAGTCAAATGGTGCAGTTGATGTGATGGGTAATTCTCTGATCTCACTTGATGAGACACAGGCAGACAACACACACACACACACACACACACACACACACACACACACACACGAATGTCAGATCACAGCAAGTGCCAGGCTGAGCTCCCCCAGGGGCGGGGCTGCACACACAGCGGGCAGGCCCCTGGGTTGAGGGTGCTGGAGGGACCCCTTGCAGGAGGAACACCTGATTTGAGGTCTGTATGTTGACCTTGGTTTTTGCAGATTTTGGCAAGTGGATTCACGGCAGAGAAAAGAGCTGATTCAAAGTCCCCGAGATGCAACTGGGCTTCACCTGTTGGAGGAATGCAGAGAAATTTATATGCCACATCCCGGCCACGGAAGCTCAGAGAAATGAATAAAGTGTAGCTCCTGGACCACAGCTGAGTCAGAGAAGGAGTTTACGTTTCATTTTAAGGGCCATGTGAAGCTCTTGAGGGCTTCCAGACAGCCATGGCAGGATCTAATTTAATTTTTCTCTGGAAAATGGATTATAGGAAACAAAAGTGGAAGTAGGGAGATCAATTAGTAGAGAATTGGAGTGAGCTAAGCCAGTGCTCCAATGCGGAGAACACGCAGGGTAATCTCCTAGCGTTGGGGGAACAAAATATTATCCACATATACACATGTATACACATAGGAAAATATGTGCACAGCAGATAGGAATATTCCATTTTCTTTAAAGCTTTCTGCTTCTGTATTATAAGATGCATAATATAGATACCACAGTACATTTATCATATGTATCAATATACAGAATGTGTGTGTGCCTAAAAATATTTTATTGATGCCTGTGTGATCCAGAGGTTCTGGAGGCCTCTGGTGTACACGTCACAGGATGGTGACTTGGATTTGGCAGTCACAGTGGACACAGACAGCAGTAGATGCGCTTAGGGTAAGGTGCGAAGGTGAAATAAGCAAGACCTGTTGGTGAGTTGGGTGGTGGTGGCTGCCCGTGGGGCACTGGGAACGCACAGCCCAAGCCCCAGGGAACCCTGCAGCCAGGAGTATTTTCTTGGCTGAAGATTGAGGATGTAATAATTTTCAAGCTTTTGTTTACCGACCGCTCACCCCACATTGTGGCTCACAGTTCCCCAAGAGAACTCAATTTTCTCTTCATTTCAGGATCACCTGTTGGCACAATCCTATGAGCTACCACTAGCATTATAGTCCCTGGAGTTGTGTTCTAGAACAAATGGTTCGGTTACAGGCTGAGAAGATGCTGTGTGTGTGTGTGTGTGTGTGTGTGTGTGTGTGTGTGTGTGTCTTTTGAGTAGAGGGACTGCTAAGGTTCCCTCCCTCTCAATAATTCCCACTCTGTCCCCGGAATCAGAGTATCTACTTGAGATTATAGAAATGAGAAATAATGTGAGGCTGACCAACTCGCTTTTTTGGCTAAGAGCTCAAGTCTCAAGCTGGAGAAGCAGATCCAGTGGGCCTCAGAGCCACGACCTAGGTTTTCATTCATTCCCCTGGATAAGGTTACCCCTGAATAAGGGGGAGTAACCCCAGAGTGTGACTTCCACGTGTGACCTGTTTTGGCCTTTGCTGGACTTGATGTGGCACATGGTCTGTTTCCCTCCTTCTCTTCCCCATACAAAATGGGCCCCTCTTACCAGAAGCATTAGTCGCCGAAATTAAACCTACAGAACACATTTTCCTCAGCAGATACTTCTCCTTGCCCCAGTCCACTCTCATCCGGCTTTTGGGCCACCTTTCACCTTGCTCAGCCTCCTTATCACACAAAATTGTTTTCTTCCTTCCGGCACATCATGCTACACACTCTTCACATGACCTGAATAAGCCAGATTCTCGCTCAGATGGAAGTTACGCGCCGACGTCTACAAAGATGAAACTTTCTCCGTGGTTACAATGAGATCGTGAGACTGACCATGTGTTGTTAGCAATCACATCATTACTATGACAAAAAGGATTCCAAGTAACTGACCAACTAATGAGCTTTGGGAATGTGATCTGTATTTATGTTCCAGAATACCTTTTCCTCTTAAATGCATGAAAATAGCCTTCAGCCAGTTGCTGCTAGCACAATGCAGTCTGTTTATCTTGGAAGACAAAATTCTTTCCAAGAAACAAAATATGATCTGTCCTGATGCTGTGTTTTAGTTTGCCGTGGAAAACAAAGCACCAGCAAGCAGTATACACCCATTATGTTGCTATTCTTCTTCTTCCAGCGAGGAGACTGAAAAGCTTAAAGCATTTTTTTGGGGGGGTGGGGGCGGCGAGAGGGTTCACCAGAGACAGAGCGAGTGGGGAGCAGAACAGGCAGATCAGAAATACACTGCTGAGGGGAGCAGCGGGCGAGGCAGGAGAGGTCTGCCGCACCATGTGTGATTCTCCCCGGCTGGGCCTCGAACTGGCATCGCGGGCTGCCCACAGCTCCACAGTGCAGCGCTCAACCGCTGCGCCACCAGGGAGGCCCGGTTAAAGCATTTTTTAATGAAGATGTAAGACCATTGTTTTGTGAGAACAGGCATCAGACAACAGCTTTGCCATTTTGTTGCTGTTGACATTGGGAGGAAACCAGGCTTGACTTCTGTGTTTTGGTCTTGAACATCTGGAAAGCTGTAGAGAAGAGACCTCTGTGTCCTAACAATGGAAAATCAGCTGAGGAGAATTGAACATATTGCACAAAATAACTCAAGACACACGGTGAATGGGAGATTAGGAGCCAGGTACAGAGCCCACCATTTCACTGATACATGTTGTTGGTCTATAGCCTAATTTCAAGAACCATCGGATTATGTCAGTATTAGAGGCTGACTACAAGGATGAAGTACAGGTGAGAGACATGGAAACTTCAGGGCAGTTGTCATGCTCTCTGATTACTTTATGCATTTTAAAAATTTCTTTAATTTATATCCCTTGCATTATTGTGTATCCCCCATAGGTTTTCCACCACCAATTCACCTGAACTGTCACCATAGTCCCTTGTGCTCTTTTCTCTATTTTGGTCTCTCTTCCTCCCCCCACTGCCCCCCTGTAGAATGTCTTTTATTTGTGGTTGCCTGCTAGTTTTTGCTTTTGTTCATGTTTTGTGTGCTATTTTCTTCTTCTGATTTCTTGTTTGGCTCTCTTATAGTCCTCCTATAAGTGAAACCATTCGATATTTTTCTTTTTCCTTCTGGCTTATTTCACTGAGCATAATCCCTTCTAGCTTCATCCATGTTGCTGAGAATTCCATTAGTTTATCATTTTTGATTGCTGAATAGTGCTCCATTGTATACCTGTACCACATCTCCTTGATCCAGTCATCAATTTTTGGGCATTTGGGTTGTTTCCATGTTTTAGCTATTGTAAATAGTGCTGCAATAAACATAGGTGTGCATGTCACCGTTTGGATTAATGTTTTAGTGTCCTTTGGGTATATTCCTAGGAGTGGAATTGCTGGGTCGTATGGAAGCTCCATTTTCAGTTGTTTAAGAAACTTCCATACAGCTTTCCATAGAGGCTGGACCAGTTTGCAGTCCCACCAACAGTGTAGGAGCGTGCCTTTTTCTCCACATCCTCGCCAACATTTGTTGTTTTCTGTTTTTTTAATGTGTGCCATTCTTGTTGGTATAAGGTGGTAATCTCATTGTGGTTTTTATTTGCATTTCCCTGATTATGAGGGATATACTTTATGCATTTTGGACACTTTTACCATGAGTGGAGAATTCCTCACTGGTATTAGTTTTCTATTACTGCTATAAAAATTACACAAACTTAGTCACTTCAAAAAGCTCATATTTATCACCTTGCAATTTCAGAGCTCAGATGTCCAAGAGCAGTCTCTCTGGGTTAATACCAAGCCGTCGGCAAGGTTATCTTCCTTCTGAAGTTTCTAGAATCTGTTTCCTTGCCTTTCTTTGGTTTCTAGAAGCAGCCAATATTCCTTAGCTCATGGTCGCATCCTCCATCTTGAAAGTAGCCTGATGGACTCTTGAATCTCTCTCTTTGTTCTCTGCCTCTATTGTCTTCTCTTTTCTCTCACCCTGACTCCCTGTTCTCCTCCCAGAGGGACTCATGTGACTATGAAAGGCCCAACTGGATAATTAGCCAGCAGGATAATTTTCCTATCTCAATATCCTCAATTACATCTGTGAAATCCCCTTTGCTATGCAAGATACACATTCCCAGGCTCTGGGAACTCCAATATGGGCATCTTTGAGTACTATTATCTGAGTACCCACCACCTTCTTGTCCTCCAGAAACTGGACTTAGACCCAGAAACTCATTTTCCTTTGCCAGGGGTAGGACCAGGGTGAGGTAAGCAGTCCATTTACACTGGATGACAAAATTAGGAAAACAGCTCAGGAATCACGTAAGTGTATTTTAATACAATGTTTAAAAAGTAAAAAAATTAAATGCAGACAGACTCAATATACAGATTTTTCCTTTAGCTCCAACATTGGCTCACCAGGGTGGTACCTAAGCAAAAGCGAGTGATTTAGAATACACAGGTGAGGTGTGTTCGCACTGGACTTGGATTTAGAAAGAGCAACGCAAGGAAGAAGGGGTCTCGGATGTGGTTTTCATGCTGACTCCGCTGGGGAACTGGGAAGTGGGAGAAGTTGGAGGCCGGGCTGGCCTCAGAGGTGAGCTGCCTGGGGACAGAGACCTCCTGGGGACAAGGCTATGGCCTGGGGGAGACAGCGTGGGGTGACTTGGGCTGTGTTCCTGGTTACATGCCAGCCCATAAAACTACTGTCTGACTCATCCAAAGATTCTGAGAGCTACCTATTAGCCTGCACTGAATTCCTTTTCTGTGTAAATAGCCAATTTGCTGTTGTTAGCAACTAACAACCCTGAATAATGTGATTTATCACAATAAGGGCCATCTAATTTGGCTGGAATAGACAAGCCAAAGCCACAGGCATGAATCTCTGCCTAAAGGATAGCAAGGTGGTGCCTTCAACAAGGAAACAAAGCTTGGAGACCTCCTGTGAAAACCTGGCTCTCATATTTGCTCTAGAATCTAAAAAATAAAATCTTTACGTCTCAGTTCCTCAGCTGGATTCTTCCCAGCTTCCAAATCGGTAGTGTATTCAGGGCTTTATGAGTAATAAGAAGATAACGACTTTTCCTTTGCTCACTGAATTAGCAGGTCATTCCTGTTGGAATCATATACGAGCTCCTGGAAGTTTCATTTCTTTTGTTTGATAACTAACACTTTTTGAAATTTAATTTTTCCTTACCAATTGGAATCAATGAGTGTTTAGGACATAGGAGAAAATTCTAGGAGATAAACCCACGACCACTGTCCATGATAAATAATCCTGCCTCCTGGGCCCCCTCAGCAGCCTGCAGCCTATCACCCCTGCTTCTCTCCAGGCTCAGAGGCAGCTCTCTGGGGACTGGCCAGTTTTACCTTTTGTGTGATTTCTCTTAGGTACAGATTTTTCTTGGCTTCAAGGGGGAGATTCACCAGAACTCTGGAAGCAGATAAATGAGGCATATACATGATGAGGGGTGAGGTTGTGCTCCCCCAATTACATAGTTTTATAAATGAATCGTAAATCATTAAAATTTAATTAAAAAAACAATAACGTGTTTGTGGCTGGCTGGGCAGGGGATGTGCAAGGCAACTTTAATGCTCATCTATCATAACACTGTCTCTTCAGGTTTTAAAAGGAAAACATAAAACCAGGATTTCTTTGAAGAGCCTTTTACCATTCAGTTGCCTAATGACAGGAAATTGGCCAATCCCATTTTGGTCTGGAACTTAAGGTTTTCAAATCTAATATGGTTCATGGGTCTTCTAACTCAAGATAAACAGAGTATCTCCAAAATTAAGTTTATAAATCTCATCTGTGGTGCTGTTTCTATATCTAAGTAGGTGTTAATGAGTTTTTGGCCAAAACTATTCCACCCTCATTAAATGAAGTGAATTTTCATTCCTTTAAATAAAATGGGATGACATTAAACTAACAAGTTTTTCACAGTGAAAGAAACTTGCATCAAAACCAAAAGACATTCCACTGAATGGGAGAAGAGATTTGCAAATGATAAAACATCTGACAAGGGGTTAATATCCAAAACAGACAAAGAACTCATAAAAATCAACAACAATACACACAAAAAACCCCCAAACTGATTAAAAAATGGATGGAGGAGCTGAGTGGACACTTGTCCAGGGAAGACGAGGGAAGGATGCTTAGTTAAAAACAACAACAAAAACAACAACAAAACAGATATAAAAACATCAAGGAAGTATATCCAGTAGATCAGATCAGAATTTGCTTCATAATTATTTTGCTCTGCAGGTTAAAAATCAGTTTATGTTTTGACATCAGAAAACTATTATGTTTCTTGGATAAAATTATATCAGAATAATTTGAGAGCTATTCAGCTAAAAGGATCAATGACATTGTTTTATTAATATGGCATTGTTTGCTTAAAATGAATGATGATTGGCTTTGACAATAAAACTGTATAAAGTACTAACATCAATGAATTAACCAGTGTGGGTTCTGACCCTATGGGCTGTCTCTAATGTGTGGTTATGGTGTATGTACATTCATACTATTTTCCGTTATTGTCCATTTCTATCATTAGATGATCTTCTTTTGCAAAGCGGGTGGAAATCCTGAGGCCTACTGGACATAAGAAGCCATTTAGGCAATGGTGGTGTGGACCTATATGTGTAGTCTAACCTGCGATTTTCCTGGGAGTGGTGAATAAGATTTAGGAAACCCTTTTCAAGTTGGATTAAAAGTCAGGTTTATTAAACAATATTGTCTTATAAAATTAATTGATTTGGCTGTGAAATTCAGCCCTGAAAGTATTAATTGCCAAACATCCCTTGGAATTGAACTTCCAATAGCCCAAATAGACTAATATGGTGGCAATGCCTAAAAACATGACCTACTCCAAATTATAAGGATGACTTTGTAAATGAAAGGTTTTGAACACTCTGTGTGTATGTGTGTGTGTGTGTGTTGGAGGGGTGGAGGGTGAGAACATCTGTCATGTCAGACAGGAGAGGTTCAAAGTGTGCAGTAAAGATCCCTGCATGAAATTTCAGTACCTTAAAGAAAGATGCCACATACTGAACATGGTTTAAAAACAATTATCAGCCAAAGGGTGTGGTTTAGTTTCCAGATAAAAGACACCAAGCTAGAGAATGGCATGGGCTTGGATGCTCAGGGAATGACTAATTAAGTAACCTTCTCAAAACTGCCTCCAGTAGATCTCTTTAAGAAGGTGTGGGTGGAGAGATATTCCCAGCACTGCTCCAGAAATGCAGACAAACAAGCAATCTTGGGGAACAGTTTGCAGTCACCCTGTGGCAGAGGGCAGAGGGCAGAGGGCAGAGGGCAGAGGGCTGGCAACAAGAATCTACTGGAAGTGACTTTTCTACGTGTTTGTTAAGATGCACAGCTTTATAAATTATCACCATTGACAGCAAACCCAGTTTGATCACTCATATTAAATGTTCTGCTTTCTTGAGTGAACCAATGAAATCTGGGGATTCTGACGTGATTATAAGAAGTGGGGCAAGTGAGGTTGGGGAGTAAAGAACTAGAGAGGGTGAGTTTGGGGTGGCGAGTCAAGCCTGTCAGCCCCCTTGTGCTGACTGTGTGCTTTTGAAGGTCATGCTCTCTCTTCTCATTGCCAAGTCCAGTGACCCTTCCTCGGGCCCAGTTCCCCAGAGTTCCTTGCAGGTCACGCCTCTAGCATCTTGCCCCCTAACTTCACCCTCTGGACTAGTCCTCCTTCCTCCTCCTTGTTCCTCCCGCTCTGAGATGCTCAAGTGCTTTCTTCTTCACAGAATGGACTAGGAGACCCCGAAGAAAGTTCTTATCACTAAAATAAAGTCACTGGAGAGAATACCTTTGTCATCATCAGGCAAAAACTTCCCTAGTCCCAACTTTTCTCCTCTCTTCTCTCTCTTTGTCTCTCTGTCTCTGTCTCTGTCTCTGTCTGTCTCTGTCTCTCTCTCTCGCCTTTTGTGAAGAAGGCATATAAAAAACACAATAAAGTATGGAATTGGGCTGAGAACACTTCAAAATGGTTAGAAAAAGGTTTTCGTTTGTGTTACAGCAGCTTCACTTCCAGAAGTCTGGAAGACCTGCCCTAAAATCACCAGGCCACCAAAGCGTTTCCCTGATCTCCCCCTTTTCCCACGCCCCCCACCCCGCCTTTCGAGACATGGCTAATCTCTGCAAGTTTTATTCTCCTTTAGCTCAGGAAGTCTAGCAAATCTAGCTTTGATTTACCAATAGGTTTTCCTAGAGGCTTTTTGCCTTTTTCCCATGTGTCTTCCTAATCCTCCATTCATGTGACTCCTGCCCGCAACCTCCCCCTCCGTAGCAGGTGATTTAGATGAGTTCCACGGACAAGCCAATGGACTCCAGAGGACCAGCCATCGCAAAGCCCGCCTTAAACATTGATGGCTCAGTGGGTCTCTATTTGGGAAGTGAATATGATCATCGAATAGTGTGGCGCTACACAGATTCTGGAGCGGCCCTTGTCTCTTAGTCTTTTGTTTCTTTCTTCCTCTCTACCTATCTCAGGAGGCTCCAACAGCTGCCTACCAGCTGTTTGAGAACAAGTCAAAGAGCTGGCAGATGGCAGGAAGAAGCATTCAGAACTCTGATTCTGCTCTACTTCCTCCCATCCAGGGACAGGAGAGCTTGCCGTGTGTGTGTGTGTGTGTGTGTGTGTGTGTGTGTGTGTGTGTGTGTGTAGATTTACTTGAGGATTAGATGCCTTTGCATCTAGCTTCTCCAGTTCTCATGCTGTGGCATGTCAACATCTTTGGTTTCAAAAAAGAAAATAGAGGATGTGCGGAAATTCTGAAATCCCTTGGTTAATCAGTGCTTCTGTAAGCCGTTTGGAAGTGTGGTAGAATTCTTTAAAGCACAAGTGTGCTTTTAAGAGTTCCCCATAAATATAATTTTTAACGAGTATATAACATTCCACCATTCAATCAGTTTTCTTCACTCTTTCCGTATTGATGAACACTGAGGTTGTTTACAATGTTTTAGGATTTTGAAACGTTCTAAGAATAAATACTGGTTTGTTTTCCTCGTTACTTCCTTGCAGGATGAATTTCTGGTTGTAGAACTACCACACAAAAGCCCAGAGTCATTTTCAGACCTTTCACTACTCAGTGGGGCGTGGGTTTCCCTTTGGAAATTTGAGATGTCCCTTGTGTGACAGAGTCATTTCTGGCAGGGAACAAATATGCAGAGCTAATCATCGCATTAGCTGCTGTTCACATCTGTAGGGAAAGGACACTTTAGAGGATCAGCACCCACCAAGTCGTGTCTTTGCTCTTGAACTACAAGCGTGCCCAGTGGATGGCAGCCTGCCTGTTGGGAAAAACTTTTGCATGTCAAATGCCAGCTTCAAGCAATGCCGCAGTCTGCCATTTCCCACGGGAATTGCAGGGACCTGGAGCTCACAGAGCTCACAGGGCAGAAGCGCCTTGCTGGTCTCAGGTGAGGTGCTCATTTCCACTTAGACACATTTCCCTCGCTTGGGGGTAATTTTCTGTTCTCTTTTTATCAGTCTGTGTTGTATTTTGGGATCCCCCGCCTGTTCCTCTCTCCTTCCCGGCACCTGGGTGAGACGCTGAGCTTCCCGAAACTGCCTGAGCGAGCAGAGCAATTCGAGAACAAGGAGCCCAGGGGCTGATTGCCTGGCAGAGTGAGTGGTTTTCAGGGAACAGCAGGCACAGGGCTGCAGGGGCAGAGAAAGTTGCCAGCAGGAAAGACGCTACTGAACAGACCGCGTGGGGTTTACAACAATGCAGACTTCTGCCCACATGACACCCGCACACACGTCCTCACACAGAACTCCCCTCCTCCTCTCACACAGCAATACATCACGAGTCAATTGCAAAAGTTTTTTATTGATCAACTAGTACTTCCAACTTTCCCCTTCTTTCCAGGATGTCCTCACTTCCTCACAGGCTGCAGAGAGAAATAAAACCTTGTGGAGTGACCCAAACCAGCTTGGGTCACATGTCTGTATCATGGCGAAATAAACTGAGGCACCAGGTTAACCTGGCGGTACAGAAGCAAGAAAGCCCAGGGTCACCTGAGGTGATGGCTAACTTTATGTGTCCACTTGGAGAGGTTTTTTTAGAAAGATTTATTTATTTATGCAAACAAGCTGGGGTACAGGCAGGCTGGGGTTGGGGGGTGGCGCTGAGAGGATTCACCAGAGACAATGGGGAGCATAATAGCAGATTGATTGAAATTCTCTGCTGCGGGGAGCAGCGGGGAGACAGGAGAGGTCTGCTGCGCCATGTGGGAAGCTCCCTGGCCGGGGATCGAGCAGATAGCCTCACAGTGTTGACACTTAACCCGTCTCGCCACCAGGGAGTCCCTCGAGAGTGTTTTGGATGAGATTTACATTTAAATAGATGAACTTTGGGTAATGCAGATTGCTCTCCATAATGGCAGGGGGCATGTGTAATCGGTGAAAGTCTAAATGGAACAAAAAAAAACAGCGACTTCCAAGAGCAAGAGAAAATTCTCCAGCAGGTTGCCTTTGACTGGCACTTCACCATTGGCTCTCCTGGGGTTAAGCCTGCCAGCCCGCACTGCAGATTTTTTACTTCCAGCTTTTAATATATGTATTTATATACATGTTGATGTAGAGATGTATAATTAGTTCTATTTCTTTGGAGAGCCCTGACTAATAAAAATATATATTTTATTTTTCTGTATTCACCATTTCCATACCTATGAATTCTACCTCCGGTATTGAGTATAATAAAAAACATATATTTATGAAGGCACAGGGGTTAAGTCTCAGTTATCAAGCTATCGCCAGCCACTGCGGCCGAGTTGGATCCCCAAGGGTGCAGCAGACCTCTCCTGTCTCTCCGTTGCTCTCCTCATCAGTGTACTTCAGTAGATCCGCCTGTTCTGCTCTGTCTCTGGTGAATCCTCTCATCCCCTGCACCACTGCCTACACCCCAGTTCTTGTATGCATAAATAAATAAAATAAATCTTTAATGTATATATATTTGGTCTTTATCCCCATTACTGGTACCAATATGCTGAATGTAGGGATGGTCTTGTTTTCTTCTAGCTTCTAGACATGGCATGAGCAGAGTTCACAGCAGGGGGATATGCCTCCTACCTGGCCACCACCTGCGTGAACTGCATGCTGCTGAAGCCAGAACTCACCCGGCGAGGGAAGAAAAGCAGCATCGTTGTGCTTCACCCGTGGCTGTAGGAGGTGGATCTCTCAGCTCCCTTAAGTCTTTTGGGGGCTCAAGCAAAGCCCTTTGCATCCCTTTTTCCAACCTGCCTGGCCTGCTCTGTCATTGGGTATCCCCCAGTCACCTTTTGCTTTGTGTCCTTCCATCTCCAGTGTCCCTAGACTAACAGATTTATTTTCTGGTCTGAATTTCTCTGGAGAGAAATTCTTTCTTCTTCGGGCATGTTCCTGACAGACATTTCTTACATATATATATATAATATCCTTTACATTATTGTGTATTCCCCATAGGTTTCCCATCACCAATTCACCCGTGAACCGTCACCATAGTCCCTTGTGCTCTTTTCTCCCCTATTTTGGTTTCTCTTCCTCCCCCTCCCCTGTAGAATGTCTCTTATTTGTGGTTGCCTGCTAATTTTTGCTTTTATTATGTTCTGTGTGCTGTTTTCTCCTTCTGATTTCTCTTTTGGCTCTCTTACAGTCCTCCTATAAGTGAAACCATTTGATATTCTTCTTTTTCCTTCTGGCTTATTTCACTGAGCATGATTCCTTCTAGCTCCATCCATGTTGCTGAGAATTGCATTAATTTATCATTTGTGACTGCTGAATAGTTCTCCATTGTATACATGTACATTTCTTGATCCAGTCATCATTTTTGGGTATTTGGGTTGTTTCCATGTTTTAGCTCTTGTAAATAGTGCTGTAATAAACATAGGTGTGCATGTCACCTTTTGGATTAATGTTTTAGTGTCCTTTGGGTATATTCCTAGGAGTGGAATTGCTGGGTCATACGGAAGCTCCATTTTCAGTTGTTTAAGAAACTGCCATACAGCTTTCCATAGAGGTTGGACCAGTTTGCAGTCCCACCAACAGTGTAGGAGCGTGCCTTTTTCTCCACATCCTCGCCAACATTTGTTGTTTTCTTTTTTTTTAATGTGTGCCATTCTTGTTGGTATAAGGTGGTAATCTAATTGTGGCTTTTATTTGTATTTCCCTGATGATGAGGGATGTTGAACATTTTTTCATATGTCTGTTTACCTTGCACTTCTTCTTTGGAGAAGTGTCTTTTAAGTTCTTCTGCCCATTTTTTTGACTGAATTTTTTGCTTTGTGTTTGTTGAGTCGTGTGAGTTCTTTGTGATTTTTATGATCAGACCCTTGTCTGTTGTATGAAGTGCAAATATTTTCTCCTAGCCAGTGGGCTGCCTGACAGACATTTCTTACTATCATTTGTCACTGGTCTTAGTACAAATTCTAAAGGATCTGAGCTTTAATATAGAAATCATACTTTAGGAATAAAAAGGTTTGAACTGCTAAGCTCATGCCAACAGGTCTCTGTTTAAAATAGAATGGGGCAGGGGAAGTTATTGAGAATCTTGGAAGGGAAAGAGGAAAAACGCTGGAGGGGAAAATCCTTTAATATCTCAGCAATATGAAAAAAATATCTCAGAAGTATTAGCGTGACCCATAAGGGTTGGAATCTCAATCTAATATTTTTCTTTTAGATAATCCACAAAAGTCAGTTTTCCCATTGATTTCTAAAAAGATAGCTCTTCCCTGCTTTAAGTTACTTTTTAGTAAGTAATATTTTTTTCATAGTGAGTTAAAAGGTTAGCCAGCCCTCTGGGGAAGCTGTGAAAATGAAATAATTTATAGCCACAGAAAAGCTGTTAGACATATACAATAAACTCCTTTTAAAGTATTTCCTTTCCATTGGCACTTTTTCTTTATAACATAGACTTCAGCTAATTTTTATGTTGGTTTGTCCTTTCCAAGAAGAGACTAGTCTTCCAGGGGGGTCTCTCCACAGGACTGAGTATGGAAAAGCCAGATGATCTATTTGGGTGTGAAAGAAGCTAGAGAACTAACAATCATTTAAAAAAATCTCATTCTGCACTTTGTCCTATTTCTCAGGCTACAATATTTTTCACACAATGAACTTGTATGTAATATAAAAGTGAGGACAACTGCGCCAGACAAATGTTTAGGAATTTCTGGTTAGAAATCTTCCAGGTTTACATTTTCTTTCCTAAACCTGATTTTCTGGTCATTGGTCCTCAAAGCCTGGCTTGCTTGGTGAAAATGCTGATTCCTGTTTCTCCTCAAACCCAGTTTTGACTGGCTTTGGATCGGGCCTAGTAATCTGAACTTTAAGAAGCTATGCACATGGTTCTTAAACAGATGTTTGGAAATGATCTTGAAGCTTTCATTGCCAATTGCTCTTAGTATCTTTGTGGAAAGTGTGAGACAGAATGATTTTCCTGCAGATTTTGACTGAATCAGCTTGCCTCAGTGCACGACCCTTTCACACAGGGTTTCCAAACTGAAGCAACGGTGCACCACATGTTCTTGACCTCTGTCCTAGATTCCAGAGCTGGAAGGAGACCACGTCACTGCGATCTCTTTGTTTGTTGCCTCCACTGTCCTGCCATCATGTCCTGTATTTTGAGCTTGCCGTCAAATCTTGGCATTTGTCCCTTGCAATTATAAACAATGGGGTGGCTACTTCAACTGGTGCTTCCATTGGTATGCCTTTCCTGTTCCATATGGAGCAGATGCTTTGGACATCAGAATCTCAATACTTACGAGCAGGTAGCCTCCTTACAACTCTGGGAAGGGCATGCCCACGAAGGAATGGAAGGTGCCACCTTTTCAGTATCATTCTCTTGAAAGTCTCAAACTGGTAAGAATGTCACTCTGATATTTAAATTAACAATTGGGCTTTAAAATGAAAAATGTAAATATGATGCTGAGGCCAGGAATTCTTTCTTTTGCAACCACTTATACTTACAATAAAACAATTTCAGATGTCAACTGAAAATGTGGTATGTAATCAAAAGTTTGAAGGTCTGACCGACCTCTCGCTCACCACTTTTATAGTTGCTGTTGGAGGCATTACGTCATAGGCTTTGTCTTTCAATTTTCTCACCTACTTTTCCTTCTAACTATTTCTCTGTTTCTATTGTCATTGGTGTGTTTTGAGTTTTTCCTCATGAAATCTTCAGTTCTACAGGATGGAAACTTGAATTCTTAAGTGCTGATGGAAAGAAGCTAGTAAAGATGCAGTGATGGGAGATAACAGAAGAGAGACAGGAGACCTCAGATATGAAGGGAGGCGTGGCAGGGCGGGAATGTACAGGTGAATAGCAGATGAAAAGGTGTGCCTGTTTTCTGCCTGTGCAGCAAGGCAGTGAGCATAAACTTGGTTTTCGATAAGTTCAACCGCAGTGATGGTGGTGATAAAGGTGGGAGATATTGTTTGGCTAATCTGATGCAAATTGCCTTCATTTTCTTGCTGACTTTAGCACCCATTATTTTGAGGGTGAGGCAGGGAGGAGTTGAATCATTCAACCTGAATAGTAGAACATGTGACGTGTTCAAGTTTGGATGAAACTACTTCAACCAAAAGCTTTTGAAATGGTGTTGAGCATCAGATTTTGCCCTCACTATGGCAATTTTTATGTGAATCAAATATCAGACCCTCTTACAGTTACTTTTTTATGAGATTTTGCTTGTAGGAGAGAATCTTGTTGATTTGCATTTCTTTTTTTTTTCAACTACTATTCACTAACCATTCTCATAGCAGTGGATCTTCTCAAAATGTAGAGATCGTGGCTGTTTTCATCTTCTTCCTCCAACAATGGGGAGAAAGAAAAGCTACTGAGGCAAGTGCACATGTCCGATGGTTTTGGTTTTTTTTTGCATTTTCCTGTGAGACAACCCAAAGCCACTGTCTGGGGCTTTCTGAATCCCAGAGGCCAAGGGCTCTGCATCAGTCTGTTTAAATGCAAAACAGGGCCTCCTTGGTGGCGCAGCGGTTGAGTGCTGAGCTGTGGAGCTGTTGGCAGCACACGATGTAAGAGTTCGATGCCTCCAGCCAGGGAGGATCCCATATAGTGTGGCAGACCTCTGCTGCCTCGCCCGCTGCTCCCCTCAGCAGTGTATTTCTGATCTGCTTGTTCTGCTTCCCGCTTTGTCTCTGGTGAACCCTCTCGCCACCCCACGCCTCTGGCCTGTACCCCAGCTTGTATGTAAAAATTAAAAAAAATGTAAAACAGCAGGGACTGCTGAAAGGGACCGTGAGAGTGCAGGCTGGCAGAGGGCTGAGGCTGGTCCCAGGTTCACATCTTGTGTCTCAGAGAGAGCTGGCTGGTATTGTTGGATGGTAGACTGGGCCCCAGACATTGCCACTGCCTGGTGGCCTCTGAAGCATGACCTTGAACATCCTTGACCTCTGACCTTAACCCTTCTTGCCCCTTTCTTTGGAGCCACACTCTAAGTCAATGATTCATCAGCAGAATGTGAGAGCTGAACTTGGATTAGTTACTAGCACAGCTTCTTCATCACGCTGGGGCTCATAGAATAAATTAAATTTTAGGATTCAGACGAAAAATCTTTATCTTAGCCTTTTCTTTTTAATGAAGAAAAAATGGTACCTGATGTCATTTCTGGTTGTGGGGATGGACAGTTAGTAACCATCGCGGATGAAGTGTGTCACCTAAATCAGCTCGTGCTCCTTGTCTGCCATCGATCGGCCCTTGTACTTGGCTACCCAGTGCCTGGTGACGGCGAAGAATGCCCCAGTGTGCTCGCGAACACCCGCTAAGAGATGCCTGGTGAATCTTATGACTTGGAGCTGCAGGCATTTCAGGCGAGCAGAAGGTTGAATGCGATTTAATTTAGAAATGGGCTATCTGATCAGCTTGCAGCCTCAAAATGTGAGCCAGCGCCCAATCCCCAGCTCTCCAAAGGAAGGGAGCCAGATCCGGGATCTCCAGCCTTGAAAAAAGTTTTGGTGCCGGGAGTAAAGGGAGCTATGCGTCACCGTCTCTGTGCAGCGCTTCTCTGTTCTCGCTCCCTTTGTATTCTCTGAACTTGGGTACAGATCTGACCATTTAAAAACTTTTTTTGACATAAGACCACATGGGGGCAAATCAAAAGCCACAGATTCCTGAGTACAGGAAGTGTAATGTCATTTATTTTTCTATAATGGAATTTAATTTCTATTGCTGTCTTCATTCTAGCAGGCAACAACACTTTCATGCTAGTTTAGCCCTCTCTCCTGCTCTGTGTGGGATCCAGCCTCATTTTCAGGGAACTCTGCCTGGGGGTGTTGGAGGGGTTCTGACTTCCCCCATCATTAACCCACATCACCCTCTGCTGGGGACACTCATTCCTGTCTGCTTGTTGCTCACTGGTTCATTCAGATACCACTTCTTCCAGGTCCTCTGGCTTTCAGTCTGAATGTCTGCTGGGCATGCTGGCAGAAACAGCCCCCCTCCCTTCCCCCTCCCCCCATCTCCAGGAGGCTTCCTG
>PVIJ01011812.1:0-52834 GCA_004024925.1 Scalopus aquaticus
ATATGTCTAAGAGGTATATGTCTAAGAGGTATATGTCTAAGAGGTATATGTCTAAGAGGCATATGTCTAAGAGGTATATGTCTAAGAGGCATATGTCTAAGAGGTATATGTCTAAGAGGCATATGTCTAAGAGGTATATGTCTAAGAGGTATATGTCTAAGAGGTATATGTCTAAGAGGCATATGTCTAAGAGGTATATGTCTAAGAGGTATATGTCTAAGAGGTATATGTCTACACCCACACAAAACAAATGCCCATCAATAGATAAAAGCAAGACATAATCACACAGTGGAATGTTATATAGCCATTAAAAGAGATGTAGACCTGATATGCCCTACATGGATGAACCTTGAAAATAAGCCAAATGACAGAAGCCACCCACAAAAGACCACATATTGTCTGATTCCATTCATAGGAAACAGCCAGAAGAGGTAAATTTACAGAGAATAAAGTAGATCAGTGGTTTCCAGGGGCCGGGGAGGGGGACAGGGAGCAACAATTAACGAGGAGGGTGTTTCTTTTAGGAGCACTCATAATGCTATAAGGTTTGGTAGCGGTGACATTTGTCTAATGCCGCAAAGGTACCCAAACCTGCTGTATTTTTTACTTTAAGAAGGTGAATTTTGTGATACATGAGTTATATCTCAATAAAGCTGTTAATTTTTAAAAAAGAAGATAAAACTCACAAGAGGTGGGAGAGACTGCTGTGAATATCTTAGAAAACACACTGTGTGAATAGGAGCCCATCATCTTCCCATGCCTCAGTTTCCTCATCTGTAAATGGGGCTGTTTAATCATCAAATGAATTCATAGGGTGTTTGTGGAATTAAAGAGGCAGCACCAAGGAAAACTGAGCCTCACGGTTGGCCCTGCTGGCACCTGATGCTGGCTCAAGGGGAGCGCGCAGAAATGTCCCGGCGGCAGGGAGCCATGGTGGAGAAGTGGCTTCTAAGGCCCCACTTTTCCCACTTGAGTCCTGCCTCTCACACTGGTTCATTACTTAACCACTCTGGATCTCAGTTTCATTCTCTGTCAAGCAGGGGTAATCACAGCACCCAGCCCAGCAGCTGATGTGACAACCAGGTGAGTCAGCAGTAGTGCGAAGTCAGTGTAGTGTATACAGTCCCTGGTATACAGTAGGTGCTGGGTAGGTGCTGGCTGTGGTGAGTCCTGGCTCTTTCCTTGGCTTCCTGCTGCTGCTCAGGCGGCTGGACCCGTGGTAAGGACTCGTAGAATGACAAGTGCATTATTCGGTCTGCTCTTCCCAGGACAGTCTACCCCGGAACCTGAACTTAGGACCCTGTGTACACAGCAGGCACCAGATCCTTGGGCAGTACAATCAGGAGACAGCTTACTGAAGGTGGAGATAGTGACTCAAGGGGAAGGCAGAGGTGCCCAGCCAGAGAGAACAGCATTGCCAGCTGGGCAAGAAGTTTGAGGCCCGGTGAGAGGCGTCTGGGGCTGCAGGGGTGACGGGAGGGGGCCGAGGAGGGCAGGGGGGCCAGGTGGCAGGGCCATGCCGCCTGGACCGTGCCCTGGGATTCTTGGATTCCTTTGTGTTTTCTTACGGAAAATCCTGAAAAAAACAGGCTGTGCCTTCAGAATGTGTTCTCTCTTCCTCTTGGCGTCTGCGCAGGCAGTTTCTTTGAGCAACGCGCTCTTTCATTCTCTGAGGGTTCTTAGCAACCACTTACAGGCAAATTTTAAGGGCCCTGCATCGCGCCAAGGGCTCTCCACCCAGTACCCCATCCTTGACACAGCTCCACGAGGGGAGTGGCGGGACCCATCTTATTAGAAGTGAACCATGTTGGGAAAAGAGCCATTTGCACTGGGCACGCAGAGATGAGAGGCAGAACCAAGATGCCCCCCCCAAAGGATGTACTTTGCCTCAGGCACAGTTCTACACTCCAGGGCAAACAAGACAGACATCACTGCTTCACTCTAGAAGCTGACGCTCTGAGGAGAAGATAGGCAAATAAACAACAACAACGTATACACCTATGTGAGGAGGTGAACTAAAAAGAAAAACCAAGCAGGTGAAGGGAGAGAGCTGGAAGGTGGGCTCTTGCAGTAGTGAGGTTGGAGCTGAGGAAGTCAAGGAGGAAGCCTGGGGGATATCGGAGGCAACTAGTTCAAGGCAGAGGGGACAGCAAGTGCAAAGGCCCTGAGGCTGAATCACACGAAGATGATATGGCTGGAGCAGAGAGAGTGAGGGGAGTTTCTCATAAGCACCAAAGGAGCCAGGTGGGAAGGGCAGTAAGGATGTTCAGAGGCAACCTCTTCCCACCTACACAGCCCCCGCCCTGGTGTGGCCACCACCAGCTCGTGTCTGGGTATCTGGAAGCGATGCTCACTGGTTTCCCTGAGGCTTCTCTTGTCCCCTGGCTTAGAGTAAAAGACAAAGATCCTATGAGGCCCTATAAGATTTGTACCCCTGTCACCTCTCTGACTTCATCTTTCCACTCTCTCCCTCATTCACTCCTTTCCAAATCCACCACTCCTGAGACACATAAGAATAGTCCTGTCTCAGGGCCTTTGCACTTGCTGTCTCTCTGGTTGGAACGTTCTTCTTGCAGATATCCTTCAGGCTGGCTTTCTCACCTGCTTCAGGTCTTTGCTCAAATGTCACCTTCCCAGGAAGGCCTTCTGAGACCATACCTTCTCCACTCTGCTACATTATTTTCTCCCACAGAACTTATCACTCTCTGGTCTGGAACTTATCACTCTCTGTAATTGCTCTTTTTTAGGTTCATCATCTGTTTTCCCAACTGGAACGTAAGTTCCATGAAGTAAGGAATTTTTGTCTGTTTTTTCCCCAGCTACAACACAGTAAGTGCTCAAAAACTATTGGTTAAGTGAATGAAGTATAAATGAAATAAGTGAGTGAAGCAGTCATGATGGAGGGCTAGAGGGAGTGGTGGGGACTGTAGCAAACTGGTAGCCCCTGCTCTAACTGTAAAAAGCAATTACCACTTGGGAACTGTGGGCCACCCGTGGTCATGTTCCAAGTGTTTCAAGGGAAATCAGAAACTTCTATATTTGTGTGAAATGTCTTCACTTTGAAACCACTGCTGATCAAAAATCCTGGTCTGCTGCTTACTTAGACTGGAGGCCGCCATTTGGGATCTAACCTACAGCAAAATGCTTCCAAGTGGATTTCTGGGAAATTAAGAGGATGATGCCTTGGCCTTTAAGTGTTTCTGTGAAATGACATTTTCATCTTTAGGTTCTTGAGATGACTTTAGATTTGAGTTCCCTTCTTTCTTCTCATACCTCTCAAATCCACCCTCTCACTTAGCCTGAGCCTGGGCATCTTTTCTCTGCTCTGGAGCAAAGACCAAAAGTAAATATTGGCAGAACCTTGGTTTTACCATGACCCAGATAAGAAACAGCAAAAAACGGAAACAACGAGATTTTGTCGCTCCTCCTCCAGCTTCCATCTCTCAGTATTTATTCAGCAATTTCACTTCATACAAAGTTTTGGTGCTGATTTGTTGCCAACAGGGATGCCACAGGGAGTGGGCCCTGTGCAATTCCAGGGCTCTGTTCTATAAATGACCCTATGAAGGGCGCCCCCTGGAGTTGTGCAGCGGTCGTCCATGTGTGTTCATTTACATCGCCAATGGACGATGGCTGTTTTGCTTTGGCCAATGTTTCCTGCTTTCTAAAAGTAACACAAACACATGGAGAAAAGTTGACAATGTAAACGAGTCGTGGGGAAAAATATCTCCCTTCTCCCTTCATGTGAAGGTTCCCAGTTCCTCTGTTTGAATGTATTTACTGTTGCCAATTTCTTATGTGTCCTTGTAGAGACATCAACAAACCTCACTCTGTCTCCAAATGTGCATGCGCACACATACATACATCTGTGTGATGTAACATAGATCTCTCTATTTCCTATCTTTCGTGATCCTTTTCTCTGCACAAATGGTTTTGACCACGAATTGGCAAACCACAGTCCGCGGGTCATACCTATCCCGCCTATGGTTGCGTCTAGCCCGCAAGACTGATTTTTGCATTTCCTTATGTTTTTTAGCAGGTGAGAAAAATCAGAAAGGTACTACTTCATGACTTGAGAATTATAGGAAACTAAGTTAAAGTTTTAGTGTCCATCAATAAAGCTTTACGGGAACACAGTCCTGTCCATCTGTCCATCTGACCATGCTACCAAGTCACCCATGAAGTCCACAGCATCTGCTATGTGGCCCTTTAGAGAAGAAATCTGCTGAGCTCTGGGTTATACTGTCCAAACTGTTCTGCTTTTTTCATGTCGCCATAGATTCCGGATCGAGATCTCTTCCTGGCTGGTGATCGCCTTTCGGGAGGGTTTTACACACCATAAACCTGCAACTGTGGTCTCCTCACAAATTGATCTGCTTCATTTCTTTTAACTAAGGCTCTGGTAGATCTCATTGCAGGGCTGGGCCATCCCTCTTTATCTGGTTCTTAGGATGGACTCTGAATTCCTGTGTAAATGAAAAGAGTTCGTGTCTTAGGAAAGTTTGAAAATTCCTGATGAGGACAAGAAATCTCAAGTGGTCACTCTGTTTATTGTTTGTATCTTGTTCTTTCAGAAACAGGATTTACATCAGCTTACAGCAGGACAGGCAGCCCCAATAAAACTGTAAAACCACTAAGGCAGAGGTGAAATCCCAGGGAAGGATTGGAGTCAGATGCCTGCCTTTCCCGGCTGAGGCAGCCTGGATTATATTTGAGCCAGAGGCTTTATTTGAATCATATTTGCAGATGATGCAAAAAATCTTTGTGGGTGTTTATTTTCCTCAAGAGGGAGGAAGGGGGAAGTTGGAGGCAGGATGCCTCTGAAAAATTGGAAAAAATGTGCCAACGAGGAGAATATAGAGCAGTATTTTCTTCCCTTCCAAGTGCTAAACTTGAAATACACGAACTATTATTTCCTTAATGTCTTTCTTTAAGTCACATATAATTTAAAAAAACAAACACAGTTGTTTCATCTGAAGAAGTCCTATCCATGAATTCATAGCTCTGATGAGTTACGGGTGCGTGTGTGTGTGTGTTCAAGTGTGCACAAATTCTTCATAAATATTGAGATGAAATCGAAGAAAACACAACTTCACCCGGGTATCGCCTCCAATAATGTCGCAATTAACAACGGAGCCTGTGCTAATTCTAAATGCTGGCGTGTCAGACACGGGGTAGCCTTGCCAATGGCCATTTTCCTCTTCCTTCCTGATGACAGCACCTTGACTTTGTCCAGCTGGCCACGTGTGTTCAGCTGGCCTGGGAAATAAGCCACGTTTGGTTTCAGCCAGCCACGGCGATCCCATCCTCCTGGGATTGGTCTCAGAATGGCCATTTGACCCATTTCTGGTCCAGGGGAAACTCTGCTGGGGGCTTCTGGGAAAGGGGTTCTTCTTTGATAAGAAAGAGGCACATGAGAAGAGACCTATTTATCATTTTTCTTCCCTTCCTGTTTGGACACTGTTACGTGGAGAGGTGATGAGTGAGTTGTGCAGTCATTTTGTGACATGAGGTGACCGGCCTAAGGACAGGAGGGAGGGTGCAAAGAGCCTTGCTCCTTTCTGGCCACCTCGAGATGCCAAATGCACCTGATCTCCAGCTGCCATTTAAATAAACAATAACAGTTACTGTCATCTAAACCGCTGCAGTGGAGTCCTGAGACTCGCATAATGGATCAACTGATTCTGCCTTTCAGAGCTCGACCCCAGAGTCAAACACACTCATGGTTATAGCCCAGTTCCCCCGAACACGCCTCATCCTGTTACCCTGGGCAGCTGACAACTTTTCTAAGCCTTAGTTGTCCTGTCCATCACATACCCACAGTACTATAACCTGTCTCAGATGGTGATTTTTGAGGGGAAAAACTCAAAAGTTATTTAAAGCACAGAGAATACAGTAAATGCAACTATTATTAATATTTATATAAGCCTCTAAAAATAGGGGAAAGGCAACATAGAAAGTTGACAGCACCTAATGAGAGGGCACAAGAACAGAAAAGGATTTGAGAGTCAGAAGTGACCACAAGCTACAGATGACTCAGGCGTCCCGGACACGCTCGGTGGAAGCTGGGGACTGGCCCGCGATGCGATGGCGGCCGCTTGGCTGTGGACCTCCTGCTCCCTGGGCCTGACTCACACCTTTCCAGGGGCATGGGCTCGGCATTGGGACATCGCCACTGGCTAAAGGATGTGGGAAGCTGTCGTGGGTCCAAAGGCACGGAGACTGGGGGCTATTTACGTAAGAGACTGAAGGATTTGGGGCAAGGTCATCACTGCCTTATGTTTAATTTCTGAAGCAGCTGTTGGCCTTCTCTACAGCAGCCTGAATCTGCTGTTCCAGAGAAAGAGACCAGGGCGTGTGGCAGGAGCACTGGATGGTGAGTCAGGAAACTCGTGACTCTGCATGTGACACAGGGCAGGCCCCCTGCAGCCTAGATATCAGCATCTCCACGTGGGTCGTGAGGACCCAGAGCAAAACGATGGAGCTGAGCAGTGACGACAACAGAGAGATGCTTCTGGCTGCAAACAACTGGAAATCCAACGGGCTGTGGCTCAAACCAGCCAGGGCTTTCCTTCCCTCATGTAGTAGGAAGTTCAGAGGGAGGCAGCTGTCGATCTTGACTAATAGCTCAGGAAACCAGGGCCGCGCCTCCCTGGTGGCGCAGCGATTAAGTGCTGCGCTGTGGAGCTGTCGGCAGCAGTGACGTGAGTTTGATGCCCAGCCGGGTAGATTCCCACATGGCACAGCAGACCTCTCCTGCCTCGCCCGCTGCTCCCCTCAGCAGTGTATTTCCGTCGATCTGCCTGTTCTGCTCCCTACTCTGTCTCTGGTGAACCCTCTTGCCACCTCACGCCTCTGGCCTGTACCCCAGCTTGTATGCATAAATAAATAAATCTTTAGGAAAAAAAAAAGAAACCAGGGCTTTTGCTGGCACCTCTTGGCTTTTCTCCCTTGTGGTTTTACCACTAAAGAATATTCAGCCCTTCTCAAGGTGGGAAGAAGAAAGAAGGCAGCAGCTCTCTTTCCCCTTTATTCTAAAGATAAAGCTTTCTCAAAATCTCCTGAACTCCTCCTGTACTCCCCCCATCTAACTGAGCGCAGAGCTGATCATGTGACTTATCACATGCCTGCCATAGCTGCAAGGGACCCTGGGAAAGTGAGGCTCTGGCTGCCACTGTGAAAGGTGAGAAGGAGAAGAGAACAGGTGTTGGGTTGACCAGCTGCAGGGTCTCAGGGCAGCAACCTCAGGCATCCAGAGCCTCTCTAGCCTGTCTGGGGCCCTCTCGGCTAATGCGGAACATGGGAGAAGGAGGCCTGAGGCTTGACTCTGAATCCTGACTCTCACACCGGCTGTCTGGAACTGTGTCACTTGGGATCTGAGACTTACATCTCACCTGTGCAGAACAGCAAATCCCACCACCACTGTGGCTTCAGGGCTGGCCTCAGGCGTGAGCACCTTATGCTCTGAAGGGCACTGTGCTTGCTTCAATGCTCCTGGGGTGTCTTAAAATGCTTCGCAGCTTCAGAGCCAGGGGCCCTGCATGTCCACCTCACACTGGTCTTGCTCACTCTTCAGTGGGTTCTGTGTGGGTTGCCAAACCTGTGTGAGCCACCTCCTGCTACTCTCTGACCTCATTTCCCGCCATCCTCTTCTCCCTCCTCAGCTGGTTCCTACTGGACACCCTTCTCCTCTCTAAGCTCCGGAGCCCACTTTCAACTCCTACTCTTGCTCAGCTCTCTGTTTGCAACACCTCTTCCTGTACCCTCAGACACTGAATCCATCCACATTTACCCTTCAGGACTTGGTTCCCTCATTCTTTGATAACAACCACACACAAAGCACCTACTGTGCGCAGACCTGTTTTACTTTACTTCATAAAGTGAAGTAGGTCAGGTTAGTCATTAAATAAGTAGGTTTGATTATGACCCCCGCTTTCATTGAGACACATGAGCTGACTTTCCTGTGATAAAATCAAACGTGCCAGGCAGTGTTGTAGGTGCTTCGGGGACAGAGGTGCGGTTGATAAATGCAATCTCCCCTCTCATTGTATTCTAATGGCGACACACGATGGGAAGCTTATCAAGTAGCCCTGCAATGATAGGACACTAGGAGAGGTAAGTGCTATGAAGAAAAAGCAGGTCGGTGGTGGGGATCAGAGCAAAGTGGAGAGCAGGGTTAGCTGAGGTGACCAGAGAGGGTCTCTCTCTCTCTCGATGATACTTAAGGAGAGGACTGAAGGATGTGAGCGGAAGCTGTGCAGGTGTCTAGGGGAAGAATATTCTAGGCCATTCCAAAGTTGCTTTCCTGAGGACATCTTTCCTGTTCCACCTCACGTCTGCACCAGGTGATCTTCACTGTCTCAGAGCTCCTTGAATTATTCCCTCACCACTCTTGGCACATCTGAAACCGTGTGATTGAACCTGACTGAAACGGACTGAATATCAGTTCCAGGTAAGCAGGGAGTATCTGCCTCATTCATGCTGTGACCCGGGCCCCTGCACACAGCAGCTGCCCAAGAAATACTTGCTACATGAATGAATGCAAAGCAGGCTGCGTGGGTGGCGTCCTGCCTCTTCTCCCAGCTTCCTCTCTCTCTCCTGAGTCATGTCTCTCCTGGTCTGTATTATGAGATGCAGACTTGGGCAAGATTTCCTTTGAAGACTGGGGTTCTGTTTAATAGTTTGAAAACATCACTGGAGGAATGAGCTCGTGGGGACCGTTCAGCTGTGACACGCTGAGTGCCAATAACGAAAACTCCGAGGACACAGGAACTAAATTAGTTGGGATGCTTTGGGCTACAAGTAACAGAAAACTCCAGCCCAACTGCTTGAATTTATATTTAAAAAAAATACTAGTATGAACACATTGTAAGGAGCCCAGAAGGTGGTGGCTGAGAACTGGGTACTTCAGGGGGTGAATCAGTATTGTTATTGAGGACCCAGGTTCCATCTCTTTAATCAACCATCCTCGGCATGTCTCCAGGCTGATTCCCCTCACGGTCCTAAGAGGACCCCCAGGCATCTTGCCTAGGCAGTATCCAGACACCCCTTTCTGACATCAAGAACAAAGAATCTTTCGCAAGAGCCCCTGGCAGACTTTCACTCTCATTGGTCAGGACCGGTCACATGCTCACCCTTAAGCCAATCACTGGCAAGGGGGGGACAATTCACTTAGACCAATCACTGGTCTAATGACTTAGACCATTTTCTGGGACTCTCGAGCTGAGCCCGTCCCCACCCCTAAACACAAAGCTCCTGGGAAGAGCGTGAGAATTTGCATGGAATCGCAGCATCTAGCAGGAAAGAGGGGAGGGGTGGGATTTTGGGGGGCAGCCGACAGCATCTGCTATGGAGCATGCTCAGGTTCGAGGAGATAGAAAAGGGGTGTGGGGCCTCCCGGGGTACCTTGTAGAGCATGGTCTTCGAGGGGACTCTTGCTCTTGGAGCCCAGTTTTTGCTGCTTTAGCTGGCAATAGGGTGCTGGGCAAATGGCTTCCCAAGATCCCCATCTACAAAGGGGTTGTGGTACCCCTCAGCTGGCAGTTTTTCCTGTGTCTAGCACAGGGGTTCCCATCACTGGCCTAAGAAGGACACACTATAAAGGTCCCAGGCACCCAGCTCTGTTTTGCCATCTCCTGTCTCCACCAACCTCTGCTCTTAATATAGAGCTGACAACGATCAGTCAACCCAGTTTTGTGGTTGCTGTTTTATGTGAAAATAGCATTGTTGGGGGGCAGGAAGGGAGGACTCTTTATTTTAAAGAAAAAACAAAGAAGACAAAAAAACCTACCACTTACCACCTTCCATTTTACTCCCCACCCTGACTCCGCCCCACCCTCTTCACCTCTGGTTATCTCGTTTTGGTTATCACTGTCCATTCATTTATTTTCCATTTGTCTGTTTATCTGCTTTGTTTCCTTCTATATAGGTGACATTATCCAACCTGTGTCTTCACCTTTCTGACTGATTTCACTTTGCGTAATTCCCTCGCGTTTCTTCTGTTTTGCTACAAGCATCAAAATTTCATCCCTCCTTGCAGCTGAATGGTATTTCATTGTGCTTCTCAGCCACATCTTTATCCAGCCAGCCATCAGTGGGCATTGGGCTGCTCCCCTATCTTTGCTGTTGTAAATAATGCTGCTGTAAACGTTGCAGCGCGGGAGTTGATGCCTTCGGATAGACACCCAGAGTGGGTGCTGGATCAGGTGGCAGTTCTAGCTGCAGGGGCTTTTGTTTTGTTTTGTTTTGTTTTGTTTTGTTTTGCGTAGGAGAGCTGGAGTGCAGGCCAGAGGTGGTGGGAGGGGGGTTTGAAAGATTCGCCAGAGACAGAGTAGGGACTAGAACAGGCAGACTGACTGAAATTCACTGCTGAGGGGAGCAGCGGGAGACAGGAGAGGTCTGCTGCGCCCTGTGGGTTAGCTCCCTGCCCTGAGATTGAACCCAGGCCAAAGTGGTGATAGTGCTGAGACTTAACATCTAGGTCACCAGGGAGGCCCCTCTATTTGCAGGTTTTTAAGGAAGGTCCAGACCACTTTCCAAAATGGCTATAACAGTTTACATCCCACCAGCAGTGCAGAAAGACCCTTCTTTCTCCCCCTTTGGGGAAAACGCTTTCCAAAATCAGCTATGCTTCAGACTTTGATAACGGGGCAGGATCCAGAATCCAGCTGAGTGCCCTCGACATCTGTTACTTGTGCCTTTCTAGTCCCGAACCCCAGAATCACGTCCTAAGATCTCTGACAGTCCCTAAATCTGTCGGGCCATCAGCATCAGCAGGGGAATTTGCTAAACATAGAGCTGCCGCCCCTTTGGGGGGCTAGTGGAGAAGCAGCACCAGAGGGGCTCATCAGAGGATGGGCTCCCTGGAAGCAGATGCTGAGCTCGAGTCTGGAGGACAAGATGTTTACTAGGAATCAGCACCCTTGGAAGGAAGAAAGGGGAAGTAGGATGGGTCAGAGGGCAGCATTGAACCGCAGTGGAGACTCAGCAAAGCTGAAGCCATTGTGATGGGCCCTGTCTGGGCCCTCATCCCTTGCCCTGTCATTTAGGACAACCTGGGGAGGTTGTCCTAAAAGGGTGGCCTGGGAGTAAGACGCTCTGCAACTGAGGCAGCCCCCGAAGGAGCCAGAAGCCATGCCCTGGCCACCCTCTCATGGCTGGGCATCAAGGTCTTCTTGGAAGGGGCTCTCTATGGCCACCACTTACTCTTTGTCTTCAAATATCTGCTTGCTATCCCTAGGGACACTTTGGGATAAAACATCAGAATGCTGGCAATGCAGAAATGAAGCAGTGCTACCAAGGAGTGAAAAGTTTAGGCTCTGGGGCCAGAGCTGCTTCATCTAATTGCTGTGTGGCCTTGAGCAAGTCACTTCACCTCTCTGAGCCTTGGTTTTGTTTTATGGAAAGTAAGGATAATCTCACTTGCTTCACGGTGCTGTTGTGAGGATGAGTAAGTTGCAAAGACTCAGCACAGGGCCTGGCACCTAGTAGTCAGCTAGCAAATGGACGCTATTATTAGAAGAGCAAAACTCTGAATGAATAATGAATATTTGTGGAACGAAAACAAATAGTTGTCTCTTCTCTGCAGCCAGTTCTGGTTTTCTTGCCTCTCAATTCCCAGGACACTTTCCATGGATCTCTCATGCTCTGCTTTTGCCAGAACGATTTGTTTCTGACCAGTAAATAGCTGTTTACCCACTAGCACCCCCACAGCCAGGGTCTTTCAGTTGCAAGTGATAGAAACAAACCTGCTCAATGTAGCTTAAGAGTAAAAATGTGTGTACGTATGTCGGTTTATGGAAATGAAGTGTCGAAATGAGTTCAGCTTCAGGAATGGCTGAATCCAGATGCTCACCTCTTGTTTAGCAATCACGCTCTTCCCAGCTCTCAGCTGTTCTCTTCTGCATTAGGGTCACCCCACAGTGGCAAAGAGTCTCCAACATCCCCCAGCTCCCATTTTGCCAGCGCAGCAAGCAGGTGGAGGGGAGCTCACTTCTCTGTGCTGTCCAACTCAAGGCTGGACCTTCTTGCCTTGACTGGGGTGACATGTCCGTCCAGAACCAACCCCTGGGGCCGAGGGATGGAATATGCTCATTGCTTAAGCCTGATCCATCTTGTTGGGAAAACAGCCCACTCCCTCTTGAACCACACGGAGTGACACTAGGAGAGCAGGGCTACCTAAAGGAAAACTGGGGTACTATTACCAGAAGATGGGGGGACAAACAGTGATCAGGTACAAATGACAGTGGCCTCTGAACCAACCTCTCAATGGTCCTGCTACCTCTGCTCCCAGGCCTCCTTTGGACATCTTGGTCCAATTAATGTTCATTGAATGAATGAGTGATGATATAAGTAAACTCAAAAAGAATTCATCTGATTTCGTAGGGAGCCCACAGTCTTAGGGACAGCTTCTTAGGGGGAGAAAGGCTGATTCTGATGTTTCACATTCTGCCCCCCTCAAACATCACAGCCCTGGTTCCTCAGGCCTCAGAGCAGAGTATAGCCCACAGGGCCCCATCCTGCAGCAGCCCCGCCCACCGCAGGCCCGGGCCGAGGCTGGTGAATCAAGAGTGGCTCACTCTGGCCGGTGGAGAAAGCACTGGAGGCTCCAGCAGGGGATGGGCAGGGTCTGACGAAGCAGCAGACGTCACCGCGGCTCTTTCCCTCTCCTTGGCCGGCTCGGCCACACTTTGACCCAATTCTCCTTCCCATCAAGACCTTCCGACGAATGCTCTTCACGCCTGAGTCAAGCACGGAGACTGGGCAGCTGATGTCTGGAGGGGAGAGGCCTCAGGGGCCTGGCAGACTTGGGCACACACATGCAGGCGAGGGGGGCACCTGGGGCGCAGCCGTGGCCCCGTGCGGCCCCTGAGGATGTGCAAGCCATAGAACCAGGCCTTCCAATTTTCTTTTCCTTTTTTTTTTTTAAAGATTTATTTATTTATACATACAAGCTGGGGTACAGGCCAGAGGCGTGGGGCGGCGAGGGGGTTCACCAGAGACAGAGTGGGGAGCAGAGCAGGCAGATCAGAAATACACTGCTGAGGGGAGCCGCGGGCGAGGCAGGAGAGGTCTGCCGCGCCATGTGGGACTCTCCCCGGCCGGGCGTTGAACTCGCGTCGCCGCTGCCGACAGCTCCACAGCGCAGCGCTCAACCGCTGCGCCACCGGGGAGGCCCCAGGTCTTCCAATTTTCAAAAAATATTTTGATAAAGCCTATTATATAACTTTCATATTTAAAAATTAAAATTTTTCATTAAAAATTAATTTTTTAATGGAGTTTTATATTCACAGCAAATTGACAGCAAATTGAGTGGAGAGTACAGAGAATTCCCATATACCCAGGGTCCCTTCACGACAATGCATCCTTCACTACAACAGCCTCCCCCCAGAGGGGAAGGAACCTCGGTTACGATCGGTGGCGCTCCAGGGACACGTCATCACCCAAAGTCCCTGGTTGAGAGTAGGGTTCACCCTTGGCCTTGTACGTTCTGTGGGTTCGGACAAATATATAACGGCATGGAGGCACCGTTACTGCACTACACCAAATAGCCACTGCCCTAAAAGCCTCTGTGCTCTGCCCTTTCCTCCCTCCTTCCCCCATTCCCTGATCTGTTTAGTGCTTTCATAGTGTTGCTTTTTCAAGGCCCTTTTATTTTTTTTTAAATCATTTTTTTCTTGCAATAGCCATGGCCCCGACGGACCTCAAATGGCCGCTCTGAGCCGTCAGTGCCCAGGCCAGTCTGCTGAAATATTCTGAATATTATTCCTGGAACAATCCCTTTCTTTAAACGATCACGATAAGTTCTAATTTTATGAAAACAGCACTCAGGCCAAATCAAATAGGCTGCAGGCTGTCTTTGGCGCACGGGCCACTGGTTTGGGGATGTCAGATATGGGGATTAAGAGAGTGAGGCTGGACTTGGGGAGACCTGCTCTGCCCCTTCCACACCACGTGACCGTGGGCGAGTCCCTCTGCCTCTCAGCCCAGCTGTCAAGCGAAGGCCATGACAGGTGACCCTGGAGGGAGTGACCCAGGGGCCCCCGAGGTCTGACGTCCCCGCACACTCACAGAGCTCAGTCTGCAGTACGCACTGTCTCCACAAATCGCGGTACTGCACTTGTTAAACTAGAAGACAATGAAAACTTCCAAAATCCCTAGAAACAGACAGTTGTTAGGGGGCAGCGCCGTGAAGGGCCAGGAGACTGTGAGCTGATGCCCGCCTTGCCTGGCAAAGGGAATTTCTCGGCCTCCCAGAAACGCTCCACAACCGCCACCAAGATGACCAGGGTCAGGAGCCAGGCAATCCGGTCTAGTCCCAGTTCTGCCGAGGACCAGCTGTGTGACCTCGAGTGAATAACACAACCTCTCTGGACACCAGCACTTCAGGGGGCTGTTGCTGCCATGGTCTATGATTAGCGCCTCGAGCTGGGCAGTGCCTGGCGTCCTGGTGGCCCTGAGATTCTCATCTGGAAATCAGGGATTAGAACCTTCATTTGAAGTCGTGCCTGGCTCGAGGCCACAGCGGTGTTGCTATCTATGCTCCGTGCTGCGTGTTCTGTGGGCCTCTAGCATTGCTCTCCTGCAATCACCCCGTTTTAAAGAAGACAAAACTGAGGCTCTGAGAGGGTCTGTAACTCATCCGGGTCACCCCGTAAGTGGCAGGTAACAACAACAACAGCACTAATGCAACAAGATTGGAAACACTTAGTACCAACTTAGGGCCTCAGCTGCCACATGCTCCGCCACTATGGGCATCATCGTGGATCTGGGTGCCACACCCTTGCCTCCCCCTCCCTGAACCTGCCCCAAGACACCCACGATGCCCTCAGACTCCACTAGGACTGAGAGAAGGCCATCTCCAGGCAGGCCCGCCAGTGCGAGCTCAGTTCTTGGGGCTCATGGAGGGGGTTCCCAGAGGGCGCCCTGGCCTTGTGACCAGAGCCTCACCCCTTCCTCCCCTTTTATCCTCAGATTTCAAAGCACTTCACACTCACGCACTAATTAGAGAAGACACCTTCCTGGCCTCCGAGAAGCAGGTATTATTAATTAACTGTCTCTAGGGAGGCCCGGGGGCAGAGGGGCCGCAAACACTACTAATTTTAGGACATCCTCACAGGATGTGGGCAGGACAGCCCTGATGCTGCCTCCTCAGAGGCCCTCCCAGACTACCTGACCCAAGGCAGTGCCCGCCTCTCCCTCACGAGTCTGTTCGGGTCCTGCTTCATTCTTATACAGCTGGGTTTTTTAAATTGTGTATTTATTTGGTAGCATATTGACTAAAATAAAAGCTGCAGCTATATATCTAGAGCAGCCTCTAGGTGCTGGTCCTGTACATTGCTTATATTAACTCCTCAGGCACAGAAAGGTTAAGTAACTTCTCTGAGGTCACACAGCTAGTGAAGAAATTGTATTTAGTTGCTTATTTGTTTATTCATTTGTCTGTTTAGTATTTTCTCCCCCACTCATTTATCCATCGACCATCTTTTCCTTCTCCCATTAGTCATCCATTCACATTCGTATATTCTTCCATCCACACATCTGTCTATCCACTCATTTATTTAATGTCTTTACATTAAATAAACTCAGGGTTTTAGGCCCCGAGGACACAGAAGTAATCTTGTTCACTGATGTGCCTCCGAGGCCTAAAATAGTGCCGGCACATAGTAGGTGCTCAATACTACTTGTGGACTGAACAGACCCAGGGTCCAGTGCTCAGCCTGTGTGAGAGCATAAGTCTCTTCTTGTGCCCAGGGGGTGCCCTCAGAACTCCCCACACTCTCACATCTCCACAACTTAGCTCAAGCTGTTCCTTCTGGGGGCCTTCCTTTCCCTTAATTTAGATCAGGGATTGGTGAAGCATAGCCAGGGGGGCCAAATCTGGCCCATCACCTGATTTTACAAGTAAAGCTCATGGGAACACGGCCAGCAGCGTCCATACTTGCTTACGGATTATCTATGGCTGGTTTTGATCTAGAGGAGCAGAGCTGAGCAGTTGCAACAGATCTATGGAGCCGAAATATTCACTATCTGGCCTTTTACAGAAAAGTTTGCCAAGCCCCGATCTAGCCGGCTTTGCCACAGCCTTTAAGTATGAGCTGAAATGCCTTCTCCTTCACAAAGTATTTGTGATCTCCTAGGCTGGAACAAGGCCCCCACGATACCCTGCTACAGCCCCACGCTTCTCTCTAAAGCAGTGTTTCGAAACCTTCCCAGACTCCAGAACCCTTTTTACTTTTTTCCTAGTTGCCAACTCCCATCCCCTGCCCTCCACCCCTGAAATCTTAATACATAGATAAATTGTGTGATGTTGATGAACTATAACCCTTTGGAGGGTGACAAACCATTGTAATTTTCAAGATTATTTCGCCCCTGTTGAGAATACATGCTAACAGGACTCTTGTTACCTTCATTAATTCAGTTGAACAGAATTTCTGAGGAATTATTATGGGCCAGACGCTGTTCTAGACACAGGGGACAAAGGGTGGAAGCAGCAGATGCAGCCTCTGTGTCTCACAGGGTCACCAGATTGCTTTAACCTGACTCTAAGGAACTTGGAGGCAGGGACCTGGCAAATTCAACTTCACATAAGAAATGGTGCCCCAAGGTGTCACATAGTAGGTGCTTAATGAACCAATAACTTGCTAACATGAATAGTTACAGAAACGTAAAAGCACCAAAAAGAGAGAGAGAGATGATTGGGAAAAATAAAATTGTATTGGAGTAGAGCCAGCAACTGTTAGATTGATGGTTGTGTTTTGGAGATTTTGTGTGTACACTCTCACTCAGTCAATCAACAAACATTTATTTGTTGTATAATTTGCACCAGTAAGTCATGGTTAGGCACCATCCTTCCCTAGGCTCCATAGAATGTAGACGTCACAAACTGCTGGTCCCAACTATGGATGTGTATTTCTATTGTTCTTCACAGTATTAAAAAATAATACACATGCAGAAATTAAATTGACTGTCAACCGTTAGAAGTTGGAAGATTTCATATAAAAATCCTAACTGTCTTTTCTGGAACTAAAAGGATTACTAACCTGGCAGCTTGGGCCTGTATTCCTCATTGGCAGAAGTCAGATGGCGCTCAGCAGCAGCTTTCCTTCAGATATTACATCTGCTCACCATTTTGCTCCAGTCTCCACCTCTCCTTGATGTCTGTCTGACCCTGAGACGAGAGTTGGTTGCTATTCAGTAATTGCTTTACACTGAGTCTCCCCAGGCTCCTAAAGGTTTTTAATTTCTAGGGTGTGGTGACAGGAGGGACACAGTTAGAGATCTGGGGGGGGGGGGCGCGTGTCTGTAGCACTGATAACCTGCTGGTTCACAGATCCACATCCCTCCTTTCCCTTACTCTGCAGTTCCCTACTTCTCTGCTCTCTGGCTTTCTCTTGGATCTGGCCCACGGAAGAGAGAGGCCTGGGTCCTTCTCCTCCCCTGTACCCCAGACATTAGACATGCTCCCTGAGGCTGCAGCTCCCACCTGTCAGATGCTCCCTAGTCCTAGTCTTCAGGGACCCCTCCTCCCTTCTGTCCTGCTCCAGGAACATGACCATAACTAGTCATGTGGCAGCTTCCTGCAGCTGGATTACCCTGCCCTCCTGTGGCCACTCAGCTCCTCCACCTTGTAATCAAGCCCCAGATTAAATCCTCCCTGTTGAAGGACCTGTGTGTGTGCCTGGAGGGGAGTGGTTCCTCTTCTCTAGGGGACAAAGGACATTGGGTTCTTGAGCCCAGATTCCTCTGGTGGCTGCCAGTTGCAGAGCTCCCCAGGGAAGGGACAGCATCTTTCTCTCTCCATGACATCAGCTGGCAGACTCTACTGGAGGTACCAGTGTGGCAGGAAGAAAGGTCCTTCTGGAGTTCCTGACGACGGACACTTGAATGAGATGGGGCAGTGGGTTGGCATAAATACTGTTACATGGCGGGGCGAGGGCCTTAAATGTCCAGCTGGAGTCTCTAACTGCTGGAGGGAGCAAAATGTGGGCCTCAAATAGGGAGACCAGGAGGTGTGCTATTCTTTCTTGAATTTAGGAACTCTCAATCCTCTGGGTGATTAAATTATTAAAAACAGAACTGAGTGCACTTTTCACCTGCTTTGGATGGACAATTCAGGGAATTTTTCATCTGCTATGTGTGTGCAGGTGTGTGCATGCATATGTGTGTGGCAATGTGATTAACATGAGGTGGTGTAGGGGGATTAAACATCTGTCCAGCCCTTTGGTTGGCATCTGTCCTCTCTACCAGACTGGGAGCTCTAGGGGAATAATAACGTGGCTGCTTTTTTCCCCATGTACTCCTGAGCCCAACACATAGAGTTTTGTAAGTATGAAGAAAAGCTCTATAGTTGGTTTGCTCCCTTGCACAGTTCTGGTGTGACCTCTGGGTTCTGCCTCCAGGCATTTGCACACGCTGTTTCCCTAGCTTGGGTCACCCTTTTTGCTCCCTTGGCAGCTAATGCCACATCTCAGCTCCAGCGTCACCTTCTCAGGGAAGCCTTCTCTGATTTTCTAGACAAGGCTTGGTCCCCCGTCAAACATCCTTGCATCATTCATTCATTTTTCCCCCCATCATTTAAACATGAATCCACTTATTCAAAAACATCCATCAAGTGTCTGCTCTGTTCAAGGATTTGTTTCAGGCACTGGGGACACATCCCTGCTCTCAGGGAGCTCACACCTGGTCATCATTCAATAAACAAGTAAACTTAAGATAAGACAACCTCAGACTGACATGTGCTATGAAGTAAAAAAAAAAACATGGGAAGATCTGGGAAAAGCAACCAGGGAGAGGGAACAACAAGGGCAAAGGCCCTGAGGCAGGCACATGCTCAGTGCAGAGAAACGGCCAGGAGGCCACTGAGACTGGAGCACAGAGGGAAAAGGGGAGCTTGGAGTAGTCACATGGTGGCACTTGAGGTCACCATGAGGACTCTGCATTTTGACTGGTTGCAGAAGGCAGTAGTAGTGAGAAGGTCTTAACGTTTCTCTTGTGTTTCTCATGGCCCCAACTTTTGTCATCACTTGTCATTCTGCTTTGGTGTGACTATTAGAGTGCCTGGCTTTGCATTTGTGAGTTTCAGAGGGGCAGCCACATCCATTCTGATCCCCAAATATCCGCGCGTCTGACGAAGGTCTCGGGCTGTGTCCCCGGAAGCAGACAGAGAGACAGGCACTCAGGTTGTTTCCTTGGGAGGTGATCCCGGGAAATAAGGGGAGTCAGGACATACAACAAGGAAGGGACAGCCGCCAAACGGGATGCATTTTTGAGCAGGCTACTGTAGTGGTCAATTGGGGCTCGATCCCATTGGGGAGTGGGGTCAGTGTAGAGTGTGCCTCCAAGGTATCCCCATCGAGGCGGTGCCAGATTCAGTCTACTGCCCCCCCACCAGTCACATTACGGGGGTGTCCTATATGGCTTCTCCTACAATACCTGGGCTCACTGGACTCTGGTGGTCAGAGAGTCCTCAGCAAAGAGATACAGACCCTGACGACTGGAAGCCATTGAGAGGGTGAGTAGCGGCGTTAGGTCTGTATGTGAGTAAATGGACAATCGCTCACTGATAGAACAGCCGAGAGAGAAATGCCTCTCAGCTCAATGTGGGCACCACTTCCTCTTAAATTTTCAGAGATTTTCCAGAGTTCCTCAGGGGGTTAGCTTTTGTTCCCATTTCTTGGTTTTTGTGAGGCCAGCATGGAAAGCTCTGGAAGTCTGCCCTGCCACCTCCCAGGAGGCCAGTGCTCCCCACATCCTTGGAATTTGGGGAGGAGAAATTGGGATTTTTCTCTAGGAAGATGTTTTCTCAACGATCGTCAGTTTTATCAGCATTCAGGCTTCTCTTAGCTGGGCCTGCAGCCTGCCCTGAATTTCAGGCACAAAACCCTGCCCTCCTTCCGCCGCCTGGGAAAACTGGATAGCATTAGGATGGCACCCTGCCCTCCACCCACCACCCGGAAACTGGCCTGACTGGCATCAGGGCGGCTGGGGAGGAAGGCAGAGCTGTTTGAACATGTCCTTCACTGCCTCCAGAGAGGTGGGAGACAGCGGGGTGAGATGCGTAGATGGGGTGAGGTTAGAGTTTCCCCTGATGCATGGTTGTATGAACGGACCTGTGTGGACAGGGAGGGTAAGTGGTATGAAGGTGCAGTGGGCAGAGAGAACCCTTTTAGGGGAGGAAGCCAAAGAATACTGCCCACTACCTGGAGCCTGGAGGCCTCTCCCTTCCTCTGGGCACTAACCCTGTGGAAGATATCATCTCCATGGGGGTCCTCACCCACAGCACCACTGACATTTGGGGCTGAATAGTTCTCCCTGGTGGGAGCTTGTGCGTAGTAGGGTGTTTAGCAGCATCCCTGACTTCTATCCACTAGATGCCAGAGGCACCCCTCCAGCAGACGTGACAATCAAAAATGTTACTTTACTAAATGTGCCCTAGGGTACAAAATCACCCCTGGTTGAGAACCACTGCATTGCATGCACAAGAACTGACTGTTTCAAGTCTTGTGTTAAGTGATTTCTATGTCTTACAACAAACACACCAGGTTGAAACCACTATGGCGGCCACATTGTCATGCCCAGGCTGCTAACTTGTTGTTCTCCCCTCCTTAGGGTGTCACGCGCTCTCTCATAGTACAAGATACCGCCCCCTCATACCCACATTCCAGTCAATGAGAAAAGGAGACAGCGAAAGGCATAAGCTTTCTCTTTAAAATACAACCTGAAAGTTGTCCACATAGCTCAGGACTCCATCGCTAAGGATTCCATTGGTCAGAAGTTGATCATGTGGTCACTTCCAACACAAGGAAGGCTGGGAAATGTAGTCTTTCTACAGCCAGCCCCATGCTCAGCTACAAGCCCACTACTAGGGAGTTAGGGAAGGCTACTTCAGGATAATTAGCAGTCTTGACCACATCCTGTTTCACAGATGCAGAAACTAAGGCAGAGCGGTTAAGTGTCTTCTTCAAGGTCACACAGCGAATAAGGAAATAAAATAGGAAAATGTTCGTAAAGTACCAGGTGCGCTATAGGTGCTCAAGGCCCGCTTTCTCCCTTCTAGCATTATTCATTGCAATTTACTCATTTTGAGGGTCTTCTTTAGAGGATACTGGGAGTTTTTCCACATCTCCTGGGCTGATGAGTTTCCTTCAGCCCCTAAAAGAAAAGTCATGTAGGGAAGACCTCAAAATAACCCAGATCATTTCTCAAGTAGAGCAAAGGACCATGGCACTGCTCCTTCCATGCCCAGGTGAAGGGTGTGCTGGAGCAATTTCCCAGATGGACATATTCCCCTAAACTGTAAGAAAACTGAGACCCAGAGAGGGGAGGGGAAGTTCCCAAGGCCACACAGTCAGCTCTGGCAGAACCGAAATCAGGACCCCGAGGAGGGGCCCAGCAATATGCTGCCAACAAGCACACCTGCTTGTTGCCTGTGCTCGGCGCTTAAGCCCTTTTCTGTTTTATCCCCTTTATCACTGTATTAGTGACATTTCTGTAAGAGGCTGAGATTTACACTACGGTGACTCTTGAGAACCTTGATTTTGCTTAGAGGTAGGAGGTGACAGATTCAGTCCCAGGGGAAGGATTATGACAGGGATAAACCAGTCTCACCACCCCATTCCCCTTCAGTACAACTCACTCTTCCAGCCTCCCTTGCAGTGTGAAGCAGACCTAGGACCATTTCTGGCAATAGATGTGAGGGGAAATCCCTCTGAGGACACTGCAGGTAGGAGACTTTTCTTCCCAGATTAAGAGAGCTCAAGGAGAAGAGAGACACACAGCCACGCCAACTCAACACTTTCTTCCTGTCCTCAACTTCATTAAGGATGTGATGCTTGGGGCTGTGGCAACTATCTTGTGACCATGAGGTGACAAGGCTAGTGATAAGAAGCCAACACACGAATGGTTGACTAGAAACGTTGAAGGTAACTGAATACTGAACAATATTATTGAGATGCTTCCTTGACCCTGAAAATATCTACCTCCAGGCCTTTTCTCCTCTGAGATAATTAAATGCCTTTACTGTTTAAACCACGGTTAGTGGGAACATTCTGAAATTTGCAGTTGAATGTGTCCCTATCTGGTTCCTAACTGCTCAGCCTTTCATACATTGGCTCTGAGGTTTCTGCCCAAATCCTAGATGCCAGGACCATCCTCATTTCCACGAATGGTTGACACTGCTCTCTTGCTCCCATGCCGTGGAAGCCATTGTATCTTCTCAGATCCTTGCTGGATGGACAGCACATAACGAAACACCCGCTGTGAGACTTGAGAGAGCCTTTGACATTTACTCAACTTAAAAGAGTCCATTTGCTTATATTTTGGGGCTCGGGTTCTTTGATGTATTATCAACTCTCAGAGTTGCACAGCATTTGGGGGATTTTTGACTGTATGGCTTAGAAATGCTTGGATGTAGATAACAGAATCAAAATGACTAACAGCTCGATGCTGAGTATAACTTGCCAGGTACTTTAATAAGCTTTTCATGAACCCACTGAGTCTTGACAACAACCGCACTTGGAGATACTATCTTCTCTCCATTCTCCAGACAGGGAAACTGAGCCTGTAAATAACCCAGCCAGGATGGGGTGCCAGCTACCTGCCTCCAGAGGTCATGCCCTTAGCTGCCACTCAACGGACCCACTGAGCACCAGCTTTAGCCACAAGGTCATGTATCATTGGTGTGGTCTGCCCTGGAGCTCTTTGACCTTGCTTTTGCCATTTTCAGCACACTGGCTTCTTGCCACCTCATTGGTACAAGAGGGAGGCTGCGGTTAAACATCCCTTTCTCCCACGGCTGGGTCCAAGGCAAGGAAGAAGGTGCTCTCATGCCCCAGACCTCCTGTCATGTCTCATGGTTCAGAACCAGGCCACATGGTCTCCTTGGACCAAGCACTGGCAGACTGCGTGCCACAACTGGCTAGGCCAATCACATTCACCCCTGGAGCTAGGCTCAATGTAGTTGGCACAGTCAGGATCCAGTTAGCAAAGAAGAGGACCTGGCTATGGGTGAACAGCCAATGAATCAACCCAGAAACTGACATTCACTGAAAAGTCCAGGGAGATCTGTTTTCGGCTTTTCACATATGTTATCTCACCAAGTCTCCATGCTTAGTAGACCTAATTTGAAGCCCAGAGAACTTCAACTGACTTGCCCCAAATCATCTGGACAGGCGAGGAGGAACCTGGATTCAAACACAGGTCCATCAGAGACCTGTGCTCAGCACTCTGAGGGTTACCAGCTAGGACACAGCATTAAAGGACAATTTCAGATAAAGAGAAAATAATGTTTAGGAGGCTGCAAACATTGTCCAGGTCATACTTGCGCTAGAAAAAAACACTGGTTGTTGATATGGAGTTCAAATTGAAGTGAGCAGCCCAGAGTTTTATTTGCTAATCCTGAGGGTCCCAGGCAGGAAACCTACAGCGGTGTGAAGGCTCAGCCCGTTTGCACAATAACCACCAAGGACTATCCGGGTCCACAGAGAAACAGGCATCCCCCCATCTTTCCTGACACCTCACCCTCTTGGGTTATTTTTCTCTTTTGAGAGAAATGGGGTACAGAGAAACTTTCTCCACTCTCAGAAAAACAACAGCATATGCATCGTGATACGCTGCAGCTGGCATTGGCCTCAAGGCTAAGGAGGCAGCAGGAGAGGTGGGGGGTGTGGGGAACCAGAGCACCCCCTTCACACACTCCCACCCCCAGTTGATCACTGCCAGGCAGAACGTGGGCCCGGCACAGTCAAATCTCTCAGTGCTTTAAAAGGGAGGCAGAAATCTGGAATTTTATGTAAAATCTCTTGATTTGTGAACATTGGCTCAAATTTTGTTAAAACGCCATGTGGGCCAAATGAAACCTATCTGCAGGCTTAGGAGTAGCTGGGGGAAAACCTCTGTTGCTCAGCTGTGAGGGCGTTCTGCGGGGCTGTGGGGGGCCACGGGGAGGCTGGCGGAGGCAGCCGCAGTTGCTGGAGAGAGCTCAGGCGGGCGGCAGCAGGCCTGGGTTCCGTCCTCCCAGGTGGCTGCCATCTGACCAGGCGGGGCTCCACGGCCTCTCTGTTTGCCGAACCATTTAGGGGATGTAATCGAACCCATCTCACCTTGCAGCTGTGAGTCCACCGGAGACACTGACACGGCAGGGTGGGCGTCGCGTGCGGCGCGAGAGCTGGTCCCTTCCCTTCCCCTGCAAAAGGCTCGCGGTTAGAAGTTCAACTTGGATATCACTTTTTCAAGCTCTTTTCCTCTTCTTTCCTCCCTCCCTCCTTCACTCTTTCCCTTTCTCCCACAGTCCTTCCCACCCTTCCTTCCTCTTCCTCTCCCTCTCTCCTCCTCTTCCTCTTCCTCTTCCTTTTCCTTTCTGCTTTAATTACAACAGATATTTGGGACCAGGCCTCAGGAATCCCGGGCCCAGGTTTTGGCTCTATTCCAGCCTTGGAGTGAGATTTGGGGGGCAAGGATTTCTTCCTTGCAGAGCCTCAGTTTCCGCCCCCAGGGAATGGGCAGGTTTGACGGATCATCGATGCTCTTCCTAGCCAGTGCCAGGGTCGTGCAGCCTTGCGGGAGGGGTGGGGGCGGGACGGCGGCCTTGGTGGTGATGGGAGTGGCGGCTGGGGCAGAAGGCTGAGTCAGAGGGTGCTCTCAGGGCTGAGGAGCAAGAGAACATACCAGCACACGGTGCCCAGTGACTAGCAAACCACAGGAAGGCAGCAGCCGTGTCATCAGCAAGCTGTAAACACCCTCCCGAGGAGCCAGGCCCCTGCTTGTCTCGGGTCCAGCCACGGGCCCAGCCCAGGGACTTGGGGTCAGGGCTCGTAATAAATCATCCTGCCGGGAACATGGAAACCCTGAGTCCCCACTACACCTCTCCCCCCTCAGACTTTCTGGGATTGACCTCTGCTTACCTCCCTCACCCCCTCCCTCCTGCCAGGCTGGAGTCTGGTGAGTTTCTTGAACATGCAATTCTCTTCCTGCCTCCAGGGCTTTGCACAAGCTGTTCCCTCTACCTGGAATGTTCTCTCCTTCTTCTTTAGGTCTCACCAAGATCTTCCTTCCCTATGGTTCAAATTTCAACTCCAATCTCACCTCTGGCGGGAAGGTTCCTGTGTTTCCCTGTGAACTCGGGGCCTCTTGTGAACCCCTCTGCTCCCCCTCCATGCACTTAAAACCACCTGCCAGCCGGACCGACGCATGTGTGTTTGCCCAGCCTGTCTGCCCTTCTCCCGTGTGGGGACCTGTACGGTCATTTCTGCCACTATAGCCCATTCACTGAGTGAACAAGTGAATGAATGAAAGAATGAAGCTCTCCAGGATTTCCAGGTAAATTTCGCAGACTAGGGAGCTCAGCGTCCTCTCAAAGGGATATCCCAGCTGGCCAAGTCATTCCCGAGCCTCCACCCTTCAGCATCTCCCCAAGCACCTATGAAAACTATCCCAAACTGCACCCTGGGTCTTACAGTGTCATCCAAATTAACCCCGTTGACTTCTCTGCCCTGGTTTCCTGCCAGCTGGCCCCTCATCCCCACCGACCCCAGCCACGTGGGTCTCCTTGCTATTTCTCCAGGTTTGTTCCAGCCTCAGGGTACACACTTTCTGTTCCCTACCTGGAAAGCTCACTCCCAGGCCCTCTCATCTTTTATGTCTCAACCAAGACACCTGGGTGAGGCCTTCCCCACACCCCCCCACAGATTCCTCTGTTTTATTACTTCACAGCATGCATTAGTATCTGAAACTATCCCATTTATCTGCAAAATTCAATTGACTTTTAACGGTGCACAATAAAGGCAGCTTTGCCCAGCTTCCCTTGCAGCTAGGTACAGGAGTCTAAGTGAGTCTGGCCAGTGGGTTGTAACTGGAAGTGTAAGTGTAGCAGTCTCTGGACTCCTAGAGAGAGACTCAGCTATTGCCTGTCCCTTTCCCATCCCATCGCTCTCTGTCCTGCCACCTGGAAGGCAGATGAGAACGCTGGTGCAGTCACCTCCATCTTGGATCCTGAGGAGGAGGGCTGTGCCCTAGAGATGGGAGAATAGGGAGCAGGAAGGCGCCTGGGACACTGAGGGCTTCCGGAATCTCCCAACCAGCCCAAACTGCTTCCATCTGGACTCCATTCACACAAGAGAAAAATAAACTCTTTTGTTTATTGTTGATTTTTTTTCAATTAAGTTTATTTTATTATGACTACATTTGTATGCCCTAAGCATTACGATCTAATGTAAAAATGTCAGCTAGAATACATGCTGAGTCTTTTTTTTTTAAATGTCCTCAATAGACTTTTATCTCCTCTGTCCAGAATTTTAGCTGGAATTACCGGAAGCGCCCTGAGCCAGATTGGGGAGGCTGGTTACCTGAAGTCACATAGCAGGGGAGTTTGACCCTAGGGCCCCACATTCTAACCCCTGATACTCATTTCTCAGAAGGTCCAGCTTGGAACTTCCTCTAGGCTCGGTCAGGAAAACAGGCGGTATGATCTACACCTACCTGACTTCAAGGTCTAGAAATTTTTTCTTCTTTCTTAGAAGTCTGAGCACACTGGAAAAGTGAGAGAAGCCCTTGAGGGTGGGATCCAGAAGGGGCTAAACCCCAGCTCTACAGGCTGCATGCTTGGGGAAGACCCCAGCCTCTCTGAGCCTCAGTTTCCCTATATAGTAAACACCCCTGACACCTCAGGTGCCCTGCAGTTCCCTGAGGGGCTCTACTTACAATGTCTACCATCTCAAGGTGGCCAGAGAGCTAGACCATGCGTGGAAGTTTCTGGAGCACAGGTGGTGTCATTGATATTAAGAGGCAGTGAGCTACTTAGTGCAAGCTCCAGAGTCAGCTCTGGGTTCAAATCCTAGCCCCAAGCTTAGCAACTGCGTGCTCCTCAGTGTGCACATCAGAAAAGGAAGATTCGTCCACTCATTCATTCAGCACACGTGCGCCTAGAGCCTCTCCTGCCTGGGGTTGGGTGCTAGAGATTGGGCAGGTCACAAAATTGGACAAAGTCCTTCTTGTGGGTCTGATGATCGTGTGGGGGAGCCAGACGGCAGGAAAGCTGGCACACACGTAGCATGTTGGACGACACTAAGACACGCTAAAGAAAACTAAACCAGGGGGTGGGGCTGGGGGAGAGGAAGAGGGCAGCTCACTGAGACGGGGGTGAGGAAGCCCTCCCCGAGGCAGTGACGTCGGAGCCTGGTCCTGCCCATTCCAAGCATTTCTCCTGCAGCAGGAGCTGAGTGGCCAGCGCTGTGTCCTGGGCACCAGCCCAAGGGTGACGAATGAGTCAGGGACCCCGGCTCTCCTGCCCCTCCCCCACAGGCCTGCCATCAACAAGGCTGCCTGCCATCTGTCTGCTTCCCTCCATCCACCCCCGTCTCTTGCCTGGACTATGGAGGCAGCCTCTCCCGGCCTCTCTGGTTCACCCTCCTTGCCCTACAGCCTCCTTCCCGACAGCACCTGCCTTAGTTTCATAGGGCAGAGGTGACAAGTTACTACAAACTTAGTGGCTTGAGACAATACTCACGTATCCTTCTACCTTCCAAAGGTCTGAAGTTTGCCATCAGTCTCATGGGGCTCAACCAAGGTGTTAGCAGGGCTGGCGAAGGAGCGGTTCGCTGGCCTTTCCCAGCCCCTGCAGGTCACCTGCTGGCTTCAGCTGGTGGTCCTGTCCTCCACCTTCGAAGCACATCACTCCTGTCTGTGTTTTTCCCACACTCCTCTCTGACTTCTCTGCTGTCGCCAAACCTCCCTCTGCCTCCAGCTGACAAGGGACAGCTGGGGTTATGCGTGGTTAATCTAGGATCTTCTCCCCAAGGCAAGATCCTAAGCAAAGCCACGTTGCAATGTTCCTTTTGCCAATGAAAGTTAACATCCACAGGTTTGCGGGGTGAAGACGCACTCAACTTTGTGGGAGCCACTATTCAGCTGAGGCTGCTAGAACTGCTGCTTCTGCTCAGAACCCCCCACCACGGCTCCCACTTCCTCAGAGCACCTGCCAGGCCCTCACCTGTGCGCAGCACAGCAGTCACGTGGCTCTGACATTTGTGTGCTTGTCAGCTCTCCGATTTCATCATCTTCACCTTCCTCTTTCTTCACTTGCTTGGGGCACAGCCCTCCTTGCTGTGCTCCACGCGTACTGCTGCCTCAGGGCCTTTGCACATTCTGTTTCCTCTGCCTGGAACCTTTTACCCTGCTTCTTCCCGAGTCTGGGTCCTTGTCAGCCCTCAGGGCTCACCTCCTCAGAAAGCCCCCCGCTGGACACCATCCTCTATAATGGCCCTACCCTGCCCCCACCCTCCTCCACCACATTGAACAGTCTGAAATTATGCCCACGATTTATGTTCTTGTTTATTGTCCATTTTCCTCACTGTCTGCTCCTAAAGATCCAGCCAGGGCTGGGGCTGGGTGACTCTGCTGTTTCTCTATCTCCCACACCAAGGACTGGACTTAATACGGGCCCAGAAAATACAGTAGCCATGCAGCCACTTGTAGCCAGCAACCCTTGATGCTGCTGAGAAAAAAATGCAAATTCATTTGAAGGCGTACTGACCTTCCCAGTGACTTTTTTACTTAACCCACTTTCTCAGCCAGTGATTAAGACACTGTCTTTACGTGCAGAACGGTGGTGAGGGCACCGCTCAGACTAGGCCAGCAGGGGCTGAGAAGGCCCCAGCAGAGGCAGGGATCTCCCAAGGACAGGGGCCTCTGAGAGTGGCAATGGGGTCTTTGGTTAAGGGCAGGGAGTGGCCACTCAGGTCACTGGCAGGCTTGCTCTGTGCCTTAGTTTCCACATCTGTAAAATGGGCATCATAACAGAACTTACTGTAGCAGGGTCCTCGACCTCAGTGTGACTGATATTGGGGGCAGATCCTGCTGGGGGGCGTCCTGTGCATTGCAGGAGACTGAGCAGCAACAGTCTCCATCCAGCAAATGCAGGTGGGATCTCCCCACTGTGACAACCTAAAATGCCCCCAGATAGAGCCTAATGGCTCCTGGCGCCGGGGAGTAGGGGGCATAGTCACCCTGTGCTCCTCATGGGGTCACCCTGGCTCACTGGTGAAGAGCGTGAGCTGGATCCCGGCTCTGCCACTTGTTAGCAGGTGGCCCTGGGTGAGTGACGCCAGTCCGAGCCTCAGTTTTGTCATCTGTGAAATGGGGTAACAATAGCGCCTGATCCCCTGGGGCTTCAGGAGGACTGAGGACCGGGGCGGGCACCTGGACAGTGCTCAGTAACTGGGACTCTGGCGATGAGGATGATGAATCTTCTTGGGAAAAGTGAGAGTGAGAGAAAGGACACTTTGCAGGTGCCACCTGGGGCCTCTGGGGGGTGTGTCATGAATGGGGGACACACGGGGTACCCCAGCATAAATGGGGTCACACAGGCACAACGGCCCCCACCTGGAGGGCAGCTGACTCAGACCCTCGGGCCCGCTGGGCCATTTAATAATTAAGCTGGATAAAGGGTGACGAGGCTGGAAGACCAGCAGTGACCAGGGCCTGGCCTTGTTTGGCTTTGGTGACGTGATGGCCTGGGATCAGGCCTTCTTGAGCCCATAAATAGGGGGTTGGGCCCCGAGACAGGCAAGGCCAGGCCAAGGTCTGTGCTGGAGGCCTGATGCCGAGTCACGCAAGGGTGGGGAGGGGTGCTCAGGGCTGCGGGGGAGGCGGCACGGGGGGCTGCTTGCCACAGGCCGGCCCCCACCTCCAGCCTGGCTCGGCACGGGAGTCTCTCCTCCTCCCCTACCCACTCCTCTAGCGGTGTCACCTCCACTTTATCGAGCACTTACTACACGCAGGGCCCGGCCAAAGCACTTTATGAAGACTGACTTCACCTTCTCCAGCGTGGGGGTGCTCTGTCCCCTCCACGGGAGTGAAGCCTGTTTCCTCAAATCCCACTGCCCAGGAAAGGAATCAGAGGCTTCAAACAGCAAGCAAACAGCCCAAGGGGGTGTGTGTGGGGGGTATGGATCCGCATCAGGGGGTACAGGCCAAGCAGCCCAGGTGCTGGGGCCCAAGTGGCTTTTAACCCCACGCCCAGCGGCTGCCTGCAGCGCCGTCCTCTGATCTCTCTCCTCCTCCCCTCCCTCCCCTCCCTCCTCTCCCCTCTCTCCTCTCCTCCCTCTCCTCCTTCTCCTTTCCTGCACCGCCTGTCTCCCTCTGACCACCCCGCCTCGCGGCCCTGTCTCCCTGTCCCGACGCCAGCACATTATGTCCCTGGTCAGACCCTGACGTCAGGCGGGGCCTGGCGGGCCGCCACGGGCCGCTGCCGGGCAGGCGGAGGGAGTGCAGGCTTTCCTGGTCCCCGCCGGAGTGGCCGCCTGCCCGGCTCGCAGCTCAGGGCCGCAGTTCCCTGGGCCTGGCCTGAGCTGGCCTGAGCAGCCGGCCCTGGGAGGCCACTGGCCGGGCAGCGTGGGGCTGCAGGGCGCTCACCTCTGCCCCGCCCCCACCAGCACGCAGCCCCGCCCTGTACCAAGGAGAGAGGGTGCCGCTGGGGCCCAAAGCTGGGGCCAAGTCCGGACCGTGGCCCCAGGCACAGGTGTGTCCAGGCTGGGTGTCACGCGTGCGTGGGGGACACATGGGGCACCCCTGCACGAACAGGGGCGCACAGGCACAACTGCCCAGGGGCAGCTGGCTCAGCCCCTCGGCCCTGCTGGCCATTTAATAATTAAGCTGAGCCCCGTCTCTGTAGAAGGAGGTCAGCGGGCCGCTGCCCTGGCGCCTGCAGCAGCGTCGATTCACCGGCCGAGCTCAGCTCATCGCGAGGCCCCGGACTGCGCGGGACTGCAAGGGCACGTGACTGGGGGCACAGCCGGTGTCTAGAGATCAGGGACGTGCCATGGGGGACAGGCCCCACGAAGAGCACCCCTCCCAAAGTACAAACAGTGTCCCTGCCGAGAAACCCTCCCAAGCCCAGTTGGTCTCAGACGCCGTGTGAGCTTGAATAAGTGGTTAAAAAAAATGTAATATTTCTTGTTTGGTTTGTTTGGTTTTCTCTCCCCCTCATCCCCAATTTTCAAAGCAAAGTCATTTCCCTGAAGGACATTTTGAAGGGCACCTGAGCATTGGGTTTAAAAACAGATTTTGGGGTTGGATAAACCTGGGTCAAATCCAGCTGATCCTGGGCCAGTGGCTTCACTCTCTGAGCCTCATTTTTCTCATCTGACAAATGGGGACAAGGTTAATGTGCAGTTGAAGCAAAACAACGTTTGTAAAGCACAGTATCCTTTGTGTCTTATGTTTTTTAATCCCCTGATTTAAAATATAGGAGATAGAGAAAAAGGCAGAGAAGAAAACATGGAAGTGACTCTGAGAGAACCATTCTAAGAATTTGGTGGAAGTTCAGCTTACTTAACATATTTATATTGAGATCCTGCTGTTGCCTGTTTTTCCATTTTTCATGAGAATAAAACCTTATTTGAAGTTTCACTTAAAATATCTTTGCCTATTTTATCATCCTTGTTTTTGAATATAAGCACATTCAAGAGTTTCAAAGGGTATCCAGTTTAGAGCAAGGTCCTCTACCACATCCCCACTCTTCCCACCCCACCCCACCCCATTCCACCCCCAGCCTCTGGCTCCCCTTCCGGAAGCAAACATAGTTAGCAATTTCTTGTGTGTCCTTCCTTCCTTTTCTGGTGCTAACTCATCTTTAGACACATGATTTCCAACCCCTCTATCATTTGGTTTGTTTTTTTATTCACTCAATTATAAAGCATAGCATTATAAAAAAATTCAAACGTATCATCAAAAGAAAGGGGAACATCAAGAAACTAGAATCACCCTTTAACATTTTGGAGTATATCCTTACAGACTTTTCCCATCACTGGACGTCTATCCACCTTCTTGTAGTCCCTGTGAGTTTTCTTCTCAGCAGGTACCAAAGTTTGAAATGATGTATCTGTGTGTTGATCTGATCTTTATCTACCTTCCCCACCATGTGGTGAATCCTGGGAGACAGGGACAGCCACGCCTGTGTGCCCACACTCAGGGAAAGCCAGCACACAGAGGTCCCTAGCAACTATTTTCCAAAAGAATGAATGAATGAATGAGTGAATTTTCAAAAGGGATTGTGCAGAACATTCACTCTCCTGGGGCCCATTTTTTTTCACTGAACATATCGGGTACTTCTTTCCACATCTCAAGCTCTGCAGTTCTGCAGCAAATCTCCATTTTTCATGTCTGCACGGAATCACCACAATAAACATCTTTTTGATGCTGGCCAGAAGCTTCTGCCCCTAACTGGGAATTCTTTCTCTGTTAACAGATTCCATATGATCCGCCCATGGCCCAGCCCTTCGGCCGTTTACTTTCAGCTGACACTTCGCTGGTTTCATGGGCCCATTGTTCTCTGGGACAAGTCAAGATTTACTGTCTGTCCCTGACATCATGTTTTTCCAGAAAAGCTTAAGAGTGAAGAACTTATCCCCTCCCCAGCCTCACTGTTTCCGCCCGTTAAGGGTTCTGTAAGATTTGCTGAAGTTGGGAAACTTGGCGTAACCCTTGCCTCCCTGGTTGCCTCATAAATAGCACACACCAAGTCATTCCCACCCCAGGGCCTTTGCACTGGCTGTTCCCACTGCCTGGAATATGCTTCCCTGGGAAGAATGACAAATAGTAAAAATGCACAAAGATGTTCATAGCAGAATTGTTTATAGTAGTGAGAAGTTAGACACCACTTAAATGCCCAGTGATCGGGTGATGGCTAAGTTACTTAGATGATAATTCCTAGAAGACTGAGATGATTCCTCCAACAAAATATTACTGCAATGCTTGGGATTAGGTTCATCATCAAGTGGCCCAAAAGACAAAATAACAGGGGCTGAAATTAAATAAAAGTTGTTTTCTCTTCTATAAAAGAAGAGCGAAGGTGGGCAGCCCAGGTCTGCTGGAGTGGTTTCATAGATTTTTCAGGGACTCAGATTCCTTTTCTCTTCTTGCTCCAGCATGCCCCAAGATAGCCACCCAGCTTCTTGCCATCACATGTGCATTCCAGCCAGCAAGACAAATAGGAAGAGCAGGCACCCTGTACCCAAGGATATGTCTGACAGTCACTTATATCCTTATATCCCATTGGCTAAAACTTAGTCACATGGACACCTAGCTGCAAGAGAAGCTGAGAAATGTAGGTTTTTCTCTGCATGATCCCATGCCCAGCTAAAACTTGAGATTTAATTACTCAAGAAAAGGGAGAGATCAGAGAATTGTGGAGAAACAGAGGTCTCTGCCATCATAGGTAACCATTAACGATAACGTCCAAGAAGACAGTTTGTACAGTTTGGAAAAACTAGGATTTGAAATGGTGTATAGAATGTGATTGCAAGTAACAGATTTCAAAACAGAGACAGTCACACAGAGGACAACATTGCTAGAAAATTGACCCTTGTTAGCATTCCAATAAGAATTTCCTCTATCTTTTTATTCTATATATATCAAATTGGCAAAAATTGAGCAAATTTAATTTCCCAAAAGAAATTAATCCCTGTGCAGACGACAGAATCTACCTGAGTCTTAACTTGTGCTGTACAAATTCTGTCCTCCAACTTGCCAAGACAACCAGATGGGAAAGGTAGAAATAGAATTTTCTCCGGTTACAGTCAACATGGTTGTGAATGGAGGGAAGTCCGAGCCACCCCCCAACACACACACACACACACACACACACACACACACACACACACACACACACACAAAGTGACTAGGAAAAATGGGATCAGGACTCATCAGAGCTTTGAGTAGCAACAGTAATGAAAAGCCAGCTGCGGGATCTCGGACAAAGCACTACCTTCTCGGTTCCCACATCCGAACAGGGGGTGACGGCCAGCACCCCTCCCAGGTGTGAGGGGGACTAAGAGGAAGCACCGCCTGCACTGAGCAAGGGCTAAAGGAGAGGTTCTCAGGTGTGGGGGGTAGGGACTGCTCCCCAGGGACATCTGGCAGTGACTGGAGATACTTTGGGTGGTCACAATTGGGGTGGGAGTTGCTGTTGGGATCTAATGGATGGAGGCTGGGGGTGCATCCTGGACCCTACAGGGCACTGGACAGCCCCACCACAGAGAACGATCTGGCCCCAAATGTCAGTAGCACTGAGTTGGGAAACTGCTTCAAGCACGCAGCAGCTGTTAGAGTAGCGGGTTTGTTTCCCAGCTGTTTCTGCCATGAAGTACAGGAGGCGGTGAGTGGGGTGGCCCGTCTGCGCACACGTGTTTCTGCAGGACACGTGTCTGGGCACAGGGGGCTGCAGCACCTCTGCTCTGGACTCGGACTTACCCTCCCTAAAGCCCCCACAAGGCCCCTCGGCTGGTTTCCAGCACTGGCCGGTGCCCTCGCCTGACCCAGGGGACTGTGAGAGGCACCGATGGCCACTGGCCTCCAGGCCAGGGCTGAGGTGCTGCTGCTGCTGTTGCCACTGGCAGCACTTGTGCATGTCCCTGCATCACTGCCTGGCGGGACTCTGACTAGCCCCTTATCTTCCGAGAAGAGGACAGCGCTGGCCGCCACGCGGGGGGGCACGGAACGCCCGCGTCACAGGCAGAGCGTGGTGCCTGGTGTACAGCAAGCACTCATTCTGTGTTGGCTTTTATGTTTCCGGAGCAGGGCTGGGGGGTGGGGTGTGGGGTGTGTGTGTGTGTGTGTGTGTGTGTGTGTGTGTGTGTGTGTGTGTGTTTAAGCTCCGTAATTGATCCTGATGTGTCCAGCTGGTCATCCGTCCATCCACTTGTCCGTCTGTCCATCCGTCTGTCCATGCAGCCATCCACTCAACACATTTATTTCAAAAGTCTCTGCGCCTGCTGGGTCTTAGGCCCTGAGGACACAGAAGTGATCCAGACAAAGACCCCCCGCCCCAAGGGCCTCACAATATCAGCACTGGAACAATATACTGGAAAATAAATAGTATGTTACATAAAGTCACGTGGTATGAAGTGTTGGGAACATAGCAGGCAGGACAACGGGGCAACGAGGGATAGAGCTCCCCCTCCAGAGGGTATGAAGCCACATGTCTTCTGCCTTTCCCTCCAGATCTCTTCGCCCTGCTGTGTCTAGGGACCGATCTGCGTGTGTTTGGGGACAGGTCTGCAGGGCGGGAGTGACAACCATATTCAAGACCCAGCCAGAAACGGAGAAGCAGATGCAGGAACTGGAGTTCAGATGGGGCCAGGTGCTTGTCCAAAGGCACCTGGGCAGCAGAGGCGGCAGCCCTGGACCCCCAGTGTGCTGAATGGCCCAACCTGTGCTCCTCCCATGGGCTTGCTACAGAGGGTTGTGTTGAGTTGGTACAAAGGCATGCAAAGCTGGTGTTTACCAGTTACCTCTAATAGTCCAGGTTTGCGCTCGAGGTCACACAGGAAAGGAGTCGGGACACGAACCAACTGGTTGCCCCCACCTCAGCTCTTTGTGTACACCCCAACAACACGCCCCATCAAAGGCGTATGGGCCCGTCGGACCGCACTCTGAGTCACCGGGGGTTAGGGTCCACATCTGAAACTTCCATTTCTAGTCCAAACCCAGGCGCGCCACATATGGCAGGCCCTCGGTAAATAACACAGAACCGCCGCCAGGAAGCATGGCCAACTTGCTTGAGATTTTCAGACGCTCGGAGGCTTCTCACATGTCTTTTTCTCCTAAATATCTCTTACATGAAAACTCTAGGTGACACATTCTTTGGCCTCATTTGAGTTCTTCTAAAATGGTGGCTTTGTGTTGGGGGTGTCTATACGGCTGTTGTGTAGAGCTGTGTTTGCCATGCTCAAGCTGGACTACAGTATTAACTCTCCAGCCTTCCATCCAACCATCTATTTCTCTGCCACCAGCCCACCCACCCACTCCTGTCCTATTCACTCTACCCAACTTCTATGCATTCCTCCCTTCATCCACAGAGTCAAACATCACCCATCCATCCATCCATCCATCCATCCCTCCCCTTCGCTCCCCCCTTCCTTCCTTCCTTCCTTCCTTCTTTTCCTTCCCTTCATCCGCCCACCCACCCCTGCGTTCATCCAGTACACACAAGCATCTCCTTCATGCCAAGTCCAATGCTGGACTCAGAAGCACTTGAGACAAATAAGACTTAGTCCTTGACCTCAGGGTCCCCACACAGCGGGCAAGACAGACATGATGGATGGTGGGGAGGGCTCGTTCTTTCATTTATTTCATACATGTTCCCTGCTGCCTCCTCAGCGTCATAGTGCTAGACCCTGGGCAGCAAGAACGTGGATGAGGTCCTTGGACCCCCATCCTCGCGAAAGAGACAGAAGCAAACATGAACCGAGGCAGGAAGTGCTCTTGAACGGCCACCTCATGCACTTCCGTGCACGCAGCTGCCTCCCGCAGGCTGGCCCTGGGCTCTGAGGACAAGAGATAAAAGCCGCGGCCTTACCCACTTGGGAGCTCAGTGCAGCGGAGGAGACGGCCCAATAGAGAATTTCCAGAGAGTGTATGTGAGCTGTGATTAGGGTAAGAACAGGGGTCCACAGACGCATGGAAGGTGTCCAGGGGACCTTCTGGGGGGACTGATTTGAGCCTAAAGAATGAGGTGGGATCTGCTCAGCTAGCCCCGCCCCGAACCCCTCGGCCTCTTACTGCCTTCCCGCGGAACATGAAGGTCAGAACATCCCTCCCTCCCACCCGGCCAGCCCGTCTGGGGCTGGGACTCAAACCCCGTGTCAGGACAAGGCCCTGGGCTGCGGGCCGGCTGAACCTTGGAGACGGTCCACAGTGACCAAGGTCCATCGGTGACATTGAAGTTGTTTGTGCAAATACGCTCCATTTTTCTAGGCAGTCTGGTTCACAGAAAAACCCGACTTTGCTGACGTGACTTATGGTGGGGTGTGGAGGAGGTGGCCGAACAAATCTACCAAGCACTGTGCCCTGGGGGATGGAGGCGGTGGTGCAGGTGGGAGGGGCACCCAGGACAGAGGCCAGATTGCTCAGGCCTCACAGGTCTTGGGAAGGACTGGGGTTTGATTCAAATGGTAATGGGGAGCATCTGAGGTAGGTTCAACTTAGTGGATTCAAACTTAAGATTTCTCACCTCCAGATGACTAGTGGTTAATTCATTTGCTCATACACCTATTCAACTAATATTTGGGCACCTGCTCTGTTCCAGGCACTGTTCCAGGCACGGGGAAGCAAGGGTGAACTTAAGATACAGACCCTGCCTTCCTGAGACCAGAGGGGCCACAGACCTTAAGTCAGAAGTCACACAGACGGGATCAGCACTGTCAAGGTGACACATGAGCAACTTCCTTCAGTCAGTATTTCTTGAGCACCTACTATGGGTCAGGCATTGTGTAGGGTGCAGGAATGCAGGCTGGGCAAGAGAGGCCCAGCCCCAAGGACCAGGCAGTCCAGTGGAGGAGACACAGATGTAGATCGGTCAGATACACAGCTGGGGTATGAAGAGGGGTTGTGGAAGCAGGGAGGGCTTCCGGGAGGAAGCAGGAAGCACAAGAGTTAGTTAGGTGAGGGATTGTGCATGGAAATGAGGGAGGGGCCGGGGGCATCTGGTGACCTGCTGGGCTCAAGGAGGTGATTGCTGGGCAGGAGAAGATGCTGTAGCCCTGGGAGAAGGTCAGTACCTACTGGAGGGAGACCCGAGGCTGTGGACTCTGCTCTCGGGGCCTCTGCCCGCCCCTTCTCTCCATCTCTGTCCGCCTCTGTCTGTCTCCTCTGGTCTGTCCGTGTCTTCCTCTGTCAGTATCTGATGGTGGCCCAGGTAATCTCACGTCTCTCTGTCTCTCCAGTTCTCCCCTGACGCTCATCTTCATGCCATGTCAGTGAGAGACATGGGTACTGGGAAGAACCCCAGTGTGGGTGGGCGGGAATCGAGGTCAGGGGCACAAGGACAGCCTAGCTTCGGGACAGGCAGTGACTGAATGTTCTGTTTTGGAAAGACAGCTCTGCTCAGGGGCGAAGGTGGCTGACCACGAAACCCAATAACCTAGCCAAACACGGCTCCAGCCAGCCCTCTGGACGCAGCCCTCTGGACGCAGCCCGGTCAGGGATGCACAGAATTTCCCAGAGGGAGGGGCAGGAGGAAAGCATGGCCTGGGGGACTCCGGCAAGTGCGACTCATAGGAAGAGGGAAATAAGGCAATAGTGAATTCTCCAGCAGAGCCGAGTGTGGCTTAGACCAGAAAAGACTGTTTCTCTGTACCGCCCTTCAAAGGGTTAACAATGTCCGAAGTGTTCGAGTGCCAGGCTCGGGAGCACTGGCTCAGGAGCCACGCATGGCCTGGTTTTGCAAATGACTAGCGCTGAGACTTTGTGTAAGTTCCTTAATCCCTTTCTCCACAAGAAGAATGGGGAGAAAATCATACCTGTCATATACATTTGGGGATCAAGGTTAATGTTGGTAAATATAATACTTGTAAAGTGCTGAGAAAAATGCTTGACAAAATAGGTGCTCAACGAAATTCAAACTGGGAACATTTGCAGCCTCGTGATTGAAGAGCTAACGCAAGGAGGCAGCAGCAATGGAGCTCAAATCCTTGCTCATCACCCCTCGCCTGTGACCTTGGTTAAGTCCCACAGCCCCTCCGGGTGCTACTTTTCTGACCTGCTGGAGAAGGTCGATCTGAGAGACTCCCCTCACCAGGTGCACGTGGAACGTCGCCGGGAAGCATTCGAGCCAGAAGAGGTTCATTGATTCTTCTTTTCTCGCTTGTCCAGCAGGACCTGGGCGCCGCTGTGCCGCAGGTCCCAGGCCAGCCCGGGGCAACAAGACTTGTGCTCCTCCCACCCCAGAAGACAGCTGCGAGCAGTTGGAGATGGAGGGGTCCCCCCTTCGCACGCAGCTTTAGTCCTGACCACGGCCTTCCTACCAGGCACTTCCAGTTCGTCTCACAGACATGGCAATCAGGTCCCAAGTAGGCCCGGGGAAGGCTGCAGCCCTGCCACTCGGGCCTCCCTCACCCTCACCCTCAAGCCCGGCTGGCTCCTCGTGGCGCATGGGGAGCTCAGATGGATAATGACTGAGAACAGGAACCCTGAACCTGACTGCCCGGGAGCAAGTCATTTGCCAGCTGTGTGCTCCCGGACAAGTGGCTCAACCTCTCTGAAGCTTCGTTTCTTCACCCCAGAATAGATGCTAAGTAGCCCCGTCTCTTTGAATTGTGAGGGTCAGCGGTAAAAGCCAGGGTCCCGCCAGGGCAAGGTGAGGGCTCCAGACGTGCTAGCTGCTCTCCGGGCATGGAAGGGAGAGGGATCGGTGGCGGGGCCGGGTGTGAGATGGGGAAAAGGGGAAGAATCCCAAGCGGAACCAGAAAGCGAGGCCCACCACACGGAGGAAGTGCAAGAGGGGGGTCTTCAGGAGAGGGGAGTGTCCCAGGACCCCACCCCCACCTCAAGCCAGAGAGATCCAAGACGTCTAGGACTACGAATCCCAGAATGCCATCGTCACGAGGGAAGGATGCTGAGGGCTGAGGGAGGAGTTAAGGAGGGGTTTTGACACTTAAAAACCAGACCTGGGGGGTTGGAGAGCCCCATTGTCCGTGGTGTGGATTGGCCAGAGTTTTTCCTGAGTAGGCGATAAGATTCTAGCTCAGCGGAACCGGTAGGATGCATTCACCACTTTATTCTTTATCTTTTTTTCTTTCCCTTTTTGTAAATAAACCCTTTTATTAATTTTATTGTGTGTCTGCAGTTGAGCCTTTCAAGTACCATTGACGCGCACGGGTGAGAACCCAGGCAGGCACCCCATTTATATCAGGGTTACCCTGTAACAGATGGGCTTTGTGTAGGTCTCTCGGGGCCGACCCCGAGGGCTGGTGCACTGGAGCCAGCGAGTCCTCCGCCCTGGTCCAGCAGCGCGCCCGGCCCGCTCCACCTTCAGACGTGCGACATGGCGCCTCCCACCTCCACCGCCCCCTGGGGCCCGGCCGCCACCATATTTGCCTGAACTCTGGCAGTCCCTCCCTCCCCAATGTCCCCCTTCTTCCTCACCCCACAGGCCATTCTTCACACACAGCCAGAGGGGTTCTTTCAGAACCATCCCCCACTCTGCACAGGACCCTCCATGACTCCCATGCACCCCAAGAGACAAGCTCGAGTCCCTGTACCAGCCACCTCCACGCCTCTCCTTCCTCGCTGCCTCCCTGCCTCCTGCTGCCCCCCTGGCACCGGCCTCCCCTTCGCCCTCATACATCCAGGCACCATCTGACCTCAGGGCCTTTGTACTTGCTGTTCCCTCTGCCAGGAACGCTCTTCCTCCAGACAGCCCCATTGCTTAACCCCGCACCTCTTTCAAGTCTGTCCTCAAATATTTGCTCAGTGCCCACCCCTTGCCCTGCCCAGCCCCGCGCCTGTGTTTAGATTTAGACTCCCTGAGAGTCTCCGTCCCCTCCCCTGGCTTGGGCTCTGCCTTAGCATTTAGCGCCAGCTGAAACACAGCGTATTTCCTTGACCTGTTCGCGCTGATCCCCCTTGGACCCCCAAGTCCAAAACGTCAGCCACGCAAGGCGGCTCGTAGCCTGACACGCACTGTGGGGATAACGTGAGTGAAAGCGTTTCCTCAGGCAGTGATGGAGAGGAGAGCGCTGGGCGAGGGGTGAAGGAGCCCCGGAGGGAGAGGCTGGGCCCAATGGGTGGGAGGAGACTCAGTGGGATGGGGGGGCGAGAGAAGGAGGGGTGGAGGATGAAGTCCTGGCGTGGGGCCTGCGGTCTGGCGGAGGCGCTGCGGGCTGAGCCGGGGAGGCCAGCGGGAGGCGCAGGTGCCGGTCTTGGGCAGGTTGGGAGGTGCTGCCCGGGCTTGCGAAGGCCCAGACATAGCTCCTGGGCCTCGGGACCCAGCAGAGCCGACTCCGAGGCCCTGCCTGCTTGGCACTTTCATCTCACCACAAACCAACTTGACCAGCGAGCAGCCGCCCTCCCTGGCCTCAGTTTCCCAGCTGTAACTGCGATGACATCCCTCCTCCCTCCCCGGGCTCTGTGAGGCTCGATGAGCTGGTGCCTTCGAAGCGCCTGGCACCCAGTGGGCGCTGTCAGGGCTCTGCCTCCCGTGCTGGCTGTCCCCCAGGGGACGGTGCCGTGAGCGTTATTTTTAACCCTGGCTCTGGCAGGCTGGGCAGCGGCTCTGAAGGCCATGGGGAGACCCCAGGGTGAGCGACACCCAGGCTCTCTAGAAGCCAGGAGGCGCCGTGTGGAAACAGCAGGGGAGGCTGCGCCCTGTCCCTGCTCTGCCCGGTAACCCTCACGCGAAACTGTGCCATGTCACCCAAAGCTGTTTATACACTCAGCGCTGACCTTTCCCAAGCAGGGCAGTGAGGGAGGGGGTAGCCCGGTGGGGCAGGAACTGCTGCAGGAACTGACGCCGCCAGGAGCTGCTGCAGCCCCTCGCGCCAGCCCACACTCACGCAGAGCTCGGTCTGGTGGCTGGCCTCTGGCCAGACTTGGCCCGCTGGTTTCAACACCTCTGAGCGTTTTGCCACTGACCAGCCTGGGGTATTTTTAAACCCTGGCCTCGGCCAACCTCTTTGTCACATTCCGGTCGGGGCTGGGATTTAGTGCTTGCCCCAGTTAGGGGAGCTGGTTGTTTGGGATTTGTTTGACAACAAACATTTCATCAGATTCCAAGACCTGTGAGCCTACTGTGTGCTGGGCCCTGTAAATGGAACGGAAATCCCAGGGGGCCTAGCTTACAGAGTCTGTCTCAAGGTGCTAGGGACACAGAGACAAAACTAAAATGAAGGATGGAAGGGCAACCACCACGCAAACATCTAAGGGGCCAGCAGAAGGGATGTGAGGCGATAGGGCAGGGTAGGGACTGAGGCAAACTGTCAAGCTTGTGCCCTCTCTGAAGGGGGTGACCACTCCTCAGTTTTCACCTCTGTCATGAAGGAATCAGGTCCAGTATGCCCAAGGGCTTCTGACCTTTTAAGAGAAGCTGCAAATCTAGGTTTATGTGGAATTTCATGCAAAAATGACTTTTAAATGTTGGCAATGAATTAAAAACATGTTAAAAACATCCTGGGAGCCAAATGAAACTGGTTGTGGGCTGGACTCAGCCAGCCCACAGAGTCAAGTTGATGGAGGTAAACAGTTTGTGCTTCCTGATACAAACAGATAGATTTTTAAATGTTCAACAAATATTGGCAAACACCTATATGGTCTTCTTCTACCATTTTAGGTCCCAGCAGAGAACAGCATGGACAAAACCCCTGTCCCCAAGCGGCTTCTACCCAGTGGTATGCTAGGGCTGGCTCCTACCAGCTGGTGAATTCGGCAAGCTCGTTGTTAGACACAGCCGTTATTAAAAATCAAATTAGAAGAACTTATAATTAAATAAAGTACAATAAAAACAAAGGCAGCAACTACTTAAAATGCATCCTTTTCTAATTATTCTGCTGTTTTCGATGTTCTGGAGGATATTGATCTCTAGTGTATCAAGTTGCCTTAGACACCATCCTCGAGGGTGGAGAGAGTCTGCACCGGAGTGTCACCAAGCACCCTGCTCAACTCCTTGTCCCATGAAGTCATGCTGGGGGCTTGAAATCGGTGGTGGTGGGAGTATCGGCCCAGAAACTGGCACGTGCACAAGGCAGAGTGCCCCTTGCCAAGAGCCCATTATTAAACATTCAGCAGCAAGCCAGATTCAAGCAAATATGCGGTTGACCCTTGAACAAAACAGTTTGAGCTGCACGAGCCACTTCCACACAATTTGCCTAAAAACAGAGACGGGGACTGAACAGTCTCAATGCTGACAGCCCATCCCTGTAAATACCTTTTCCTTATGATCTTCTTTACATTCTCTTTTCTCTAAGCACACGTCACTGCCAGAATACAGCGTATAGGATATAGATCACACAAAACAGGCGTTCATCGGCTGTATGTTATCAGGAAGGCTTCCAGTCAACAGCAGGTTAGTAGTAGTTAAGTTATGGGAGAACTGAAGGTTATACACGGATTGTCAACTGCATGGAGGGGGCTTGGGACCCCAGCCCCTCATTGTTCCAGGCTCAACTTTACTGATAGTATGTAATATGTCAGATAATAATAACTTCAACAAAGGAAAACAACATAGGGAGAGGGATAGGTAGTGCTGGAGAGGAGTATTTTCGATGGGCAGGTCAGGAAAATCCTCTCTAGATGCTATTTGAGCAGAGATCTAAATCAAGTGGGTGAGCCAGATATCTAGCGAAAGTTTCAGGTGAAAGGAACAGCAAGTTTCTGCCTGGGAAGCAGGCCTGCTAGTTTGAGAACAGGGAGAAAGCAAGTGTGGCAGAACTAGAATGAGTGAGAGTAGGGGAGTAGGGATGAGACTGGGGAGGCAGGCAAAGGTCAGATCATAAAAGGCCTTACAGACCATGGTAAGGAGGATTTTTATTTTAGAACGGGTGGGAGTTCTAGAGGGTTTTGAGCAGGAAAGTGACATGACTTAATTTACCTCTTAAAAAGTTTCCTTTGACTATAGTGGGTAGAGAAAGCAAAGCTGGGAGGCAGGAGACTACAGAGGGCACAACTTTCACACTCCAGGCAGCTGAGAATGGTGGCCGCCCACAGCAAGACGGTGGCTGGCAAGGTGTTCACAAAGACCCAGCATTGGAATGCATTTGGTAGTTGAATAGGCAGGACTGCTGGGGGATGGGATGTGTGGGGCAAGGGAATAGGGAATCAAACATGGCCCCTAGGTTTGGGCCTGAGCCCTCATGTGGGGCGGCACCATTTCCTGAGAGAAGACTGCTGGATAGGGCCGGAATCTGAGGCAGGGAAACAGGAGGCTCCATGTTGGGGTGTCGGAGGGATTATGTGACAGCCACGTGGAAGGGCCAGCTAGCCAGCTGGGCATTAGAGCCAGGAGCGTGAGCTTATTCCCAAAGCAGTGTCTCTGTTGCTGTGGAAGCCACACGCCAGGGGCAATGCTCTTGGGCTTCCAGGGCACTGTGAGGGGTGGTTGGGGGGGGGGGGTCTCCCAGTGAAGCAGTTATGAAGTGTAAGGAGAAGCATCTGGAAGGTAGAGAAGGGAGAGTAGCATCCCAGGGGGAGGGACCAGGAGGGGAAAAGGCCCACAAGCAGGAAAAGCACAGCCTCTTTGGAAGATGGTGTGGGAGGGGGGCTGTGGAGGGAGAGAAGGCAGGACCGCAGAGGGCAGTTATTTAAAGAGCTACTTCACCCAGCGAAGGAGGCTGTCGTCTACCCTCAGGGCGCTGGGTGAATGTGAGCAGGTTCTGCCTACAAAAGCTCGTGGAGGAAGGAAACACGGCGGGCATCAGATGTAGGAGCCCTGCACGGCCCACCCACCAGGTTCCCAGCGCCCCCAGCTAACTCCAGGTCAGCCGGAATCTCTGCCAGCCCAGCCAATAGCCAATTTCTTAAAGTTTTTTTGCCAAGGAACCAGGAAAAGAAAATAAGCCCGAGGGGAGAAAGGAGGGTCAAGAGAATATTCTGGAACCTTTGCTTTCTGGATTCCCATCCTGCAGAAGGGCCAGGAGGTCACTTCCTGGGATTGAGGTGTGACTGAGGTGAACACAGTATGGTGGGGACTCGAGTGTTTCCAGGACCTTTGTAACCATCCTCTTAGGAAAGGGGGTGGGGGCCGGGGGTCTGGCCCTGGGATTTGGGAGCGGCTTGTCCCCTCTTCCAGTCTGAGTCCAAAGGTAGCTTTTTCTGCCACATTCTTGCTGTGTGATCTTGGGCAGGTTGGTATCTTTCTGAGCCTTAATTTTCTTATCTGAACCAGCAGAGACCCCTGCTTGTTCCAGAATCAGCCAGCTAGGGCTACACCCTTGGCCTGGGGTATAGACTGGACATGGAACAATGGAACCTAAGAGAGTGTCAGTCGCCCCTCTGGAATCGTTGGGGACGGAAATGGGATAGGACAGACCAGCAACAGCCTGGTGCCTGCCCATGCTAAACTCCAAGAACAGGCAGCTGTCAATTATTATCAGCAAAGTTACTGTGGATTATTGAGTACTTACTGTGCGCCAGCTGCATGCACTGTCTATCTAAACCCCGTCTCCTCCCTGAGAGTGAGGATTATTAATGATTCCATTTCACAGACAGGAAAACTGAGCCACTGACAGCTGACCTGGCTCACCCAAGGTCAAATTGTAGTAGGGGACACAGCTGGGATTTGAACTTGCATCTGACCTCAAAACCTGTTTTTGTATTCACTCTGGGTTTGGCCTCATAGGAATCAAATTAGGCTCCAGAATTTTGGGAAGCAGTAGTCCATGTGACCCTTGGCACCCGTCCACACCAGCAGAGACCCCTGCTTGTTCCAGAATCAGCCAGCTAGGGCTACACCCTTGGCCTGGGGTATAGACAGGACATGGGTGCTGACTGCCCGAGGGCACAGAAGCAGAGCCATCCCAGGCCAGCCGGGCCTTCCTCTTGAATCAGGAGTCTACCCGTGTCCCATCAATAAACGTGCCCAAAAATAGCTCACTGAACCCGGCCAGGCAAGAGGACCAGGACGTCCTGTTCCCACCGGCACTGGCCAAAGAGTGACCGTGTACTTGGCCTTCCCTGTTGGAGGTTGCTGGAAGGGAAGGCAGAGCTCATCCGGCCTGAGGACGCAAGAGAATGAGCTGGGCCCCCGGGCACCCACACCTCTGACCTCGGACACGGTGGAGCTTCCCAAATGTGCAGCTGGCGAGGAACTGGGCCAGTGCCTTTTATCTCAGCAGTCAGCCTCCCGGGGCGGTCAAGAGCTTGGGCGCTGGAGCCTGACAGGTGGGGTTGGCATTCCCCTGGCCATTTCCTCGCTGTGTGACTTTGGGCAAGTCACTTCCCCTCTCCGAGCCTTCATTTTCTCTTCTGGGAAATGCGAGAAGCATTTCATAGGGGTTTTGTGATTCCGTGAGCTTGTGTACACAGAGAACATCTGCAGACAACACAAGGTTCTTATTACCCGCTCCTCTCCCCTCCTCACCCCTGACATCTGAGCCCCGCTGGAGCAGGGACTTGCCTGTAGTTTACCGATCAACTGCCAGGCACACAGGAGTGCTCAAGGGCTATTTGTTGAATGAATGAATGAATGAATGTGCCAGCACATAGCAAGTGCTCAAAAACTCCCTGCAACCCTTCTTGCCGTGTTATGCATTTGAAAGAGAGCAGCTCGGGATCAAAGGTGACTCACAAATGGGATGGAACAAGATGAAGAAAAATTAAATGAGTCACAGGAAGGACAAACGGCATACACAGAAGGACAGAGGGCATCCGGAGAGGGCAAAGCCGGCCAGGGAGCAAGGGGGAGCGGGCACGGGCTGGAGGGCGGCACTCCTTGCCGGCTTCCTCCTGGGTAGTGCCGAGTGCGGGACCCAGGGGCTTCTGGGCTGATGGGAAGGGCAGGGGGAGGGAGACAGAGCCACACAGTCACAGAGCTGCTCGCTACGCTGGTTCGGCCCTCCCGGTGCAGGGCAGGGCTTCTTGCAAAAGCGGGCTCACAAGCTCACGACACCCCCAGGACAGTTAGCATCATCAGTCCCCCCTTAAAGACGAGGGCGCTGAGGCTCGGAGAGGTGGTGCAGGCTGCTCGAGGTCACCCTGGCAGTGAGTGGTCAGACCCCTCCAGCGAAGGAGCACCCGTGGCCCCGTGCACCTTCCGAGCCGCAGGCTCCTCTTGACCAGCCTTCCTGGGCAGTGCCCGAGGGAGGCCTCTGTCCAGGCTTGGTGCTGCCCCTCCTCGTGTGGCCCTGCCCACAGGCTCCTCTGGCGGCCCCCACCCGCAGCGCCCCTGTCCCTCCCTGGGCTGACGGTGGCGCCCCACCAGCCTCTGGATCCGGGGGTAGGGGAAGCGTCTGCGTTTCCTCCAGGCGCCAGCGGCCAGCACAGAGCGGCCACTGTCCGCAGTGGTGGAGCAAACACACGGGCTACAGCTGCGGACCCAGAACCGCGACCCTCAGGGCCCGAGTGCAGGGTCTCGCCTGGCACGGGTGCTGGGTGGACGGGAGACCGTGGTCACCGGCCTCGTCTGCGCCACACTCCGGGACCTCAGCGCACCTCCTGGCCTGTTCAGAGTCAGGTGCAGCAATGCCCAGTGGTTAGTGCCCAGGCTCTGGACCCAACTTCATGGGTTCAAAGTTGGGCTTAGCTACCATCTTTCCAAGGTAATGCCATCCCTGGGCCTCAGTTTCCCTGTCTGGAAAATAAGGAAAACGATAGGGCTGTGGTGCGAGTGAGACGCAGTGGCCATTGGGCTAGGGCTTAAAAGAGCGTCTGGCCAGCGACAACTGCTCTAGATGTGCCGGCCGGATTATTACCCAGGCCAAGTGGCTGACGTGGGGCCACGAGGAGTTTGGGCTCTATCCGGGAGGACTGGGCAGCCGTGGGCAGGTTTTTAAACCCCTCTGGGTTGGTTTCAATGCCGCTGAGAGCAACGAGGTGGTGCTTGTCGGGTCTGGCACACAGAGCTGCCGGTGGGCTCTCCACCACGCTGCATGTTGACCTCCCGCTCACGGAAACCCCAGAGAGCGCCCTCGTCACCCCTTTTCGGATGGGGAGACCCTGGTTCGGCAACCCAAAGTCCCCTGCCCAGAGGCACGTGGACAGGGAGGTGGCCAAGCCAGATCCAAGCCCTGGCGTAAGTTTCCCATCGCTGCCATAACGAGCGGTGTCCAGTTTTGTGGCCTAAACCCACACAGGTAAGCATCTTACGGTTCCGGAGGGCGGCGGCCGCCGTGGGTCCCCAGGCGAAACTGGAGTCCCAGCAGGGCTGACTTCCTCACGAGGCCCCAGGCCGTGCCTTTTCCAACACCACGCGCTCCCTCCATTCCTTGGCCCACATCACCCCAATCTCTGCGTCAGCACGGCTCCTCCTCTAAAACCTCTGGACCCCAAGTAGAAGGATCCCGAGCCTACGAGAATCCACCTCAAGACCCTTCACTTCAAGACAACTGCACATTTCCTCTGCCTGCGAGGTGACACATCACAACTCCAGGGAGCAGGATGTGGACATCTGTGGGGGAGCCTCAAAGAGGCCTCAAGAGGGCCAACCCAGTCTTCTGGTTTCCCCTGGGCATACCGAGCTGCACCAAGAATGAGAGGAAGAGCCCAGAGTGGTGGCCAGGACCTGATCTTACCTGAGACATGGGCCCACATGGGCCTATTACCTGAGACAAAGGCCCACATGGGCCTTTGTGTCGGGAGGCCCTGGGGGAGGGCTCAGGTGGGGATCTGGGGGCTGGAGGGACCCAGAGCACAGCTCCAGCTACTGGTGTCAAGGAGAAGTGGGCCCAGGTGGCCAGAGGTGCCAACTTTGAAAAAGAAGCTGGGAATCCTCGTTTTTATGTGAAATGAGCTTTTGTTGTTGTTTTTAATTAATTTATTTATTTTCTTACTTCATTGTTCATTTTGGACCCCTCAGGTGTGGTCCCCGTAGTTCTCCCACGGCCATAGCACCCGTGACCCATCACCATTGTCCCTTGTGCTCTTCCCTCCCCTATTTTGACTCCTCTCTACCCTTCCCCTGCTGTAGCCCTCAGGTCTATGGTCTGCTTGTAAGTTTTGTCTTTCTCTCAACCTTTTGCTCGGTCTCTCTATATAAGTGAAACCAGATGATATTTATCTTTCTCCTTCTGTCATTTAGCATCATCCCTTCCGGCTCCATCCACATTGCCGCGAAGGGCATGAGTTTATCCTTTTTGATGGTTGAGTAGTATTCCGTTGTGTATATATCCCACATTTCTGATCCATTTGTCTATTTGGGAGCATTTAGAAATCACCAATTTTAAATTTTGGTGAAGGATTCAAACCTATGAGGGAAACACACACACAGTTGTGTGTAAGGTCACATGGAACCCTTGAGGCCAGATGAGACCAGCAGGGAAAGTGGGAAAGGTGGGTCCCTGCCCAGGGCAGTGGCTACTAGAGGAGCCTGAAAGAACTCACTCTCCGGCTCTTCCATGTGGGGGAAGCCTGGGTACGATGTGGTCCAGAAGGGGACAATGAGCTTCAAGAGGGTCAAGGGGCAGAGTGAGGGCAGACAGGAGTCACACTCAGTTCAACCCCAGGTCCGAGTATGACTCACATAGGCAGGCTGTGTGACCTTGGACAGGTTACCTGACCTCTCTGTGCCTTCCTTTTCTCTCATGGAGGTTGACTCCACAGGGAGTTCAGAGTCACACATTCATCAAATCCTGTATGTGCCACACTATTGAGGCCCTGGGGACTCAGCAAAGAACAAAGTAGAGGAAGCTTCTGCCTCCAGCGGTTACGGATGGGCTGTTGACGTGGATTTAAGTGGGGACTTGCTAAAAAGCCAGACTGGTAGCTCGTCCTCCATCAACCTCTGTTCACGCCCCTATAATGCAGGTATGGCTCGTGACTTCCACTCATTTATTGAGACACAACTAAATGCCATATATTCTGTCCTCAAAACCTACAGCCCCCATTTTACAGGTGGAGAAGCTGAGCCCAGGACATACAGGTTCACAGCTAGGAAGGGGCAGTGCCTGGAGGTCACCTCTGACCCCAGATACTATTCTCAGTCTTCTGCCTTAGCTTGGAGCATTAATCAGCCTGCACCGAGACTCTCAGAGGCCTGCTGGGTCATCCTCGTGAGTAACACGGAGGAAATGTGCTCTTTTTGTGCTAAACTCTGTCCTGGATTTACCTCTTTCCAACTTCAAACAGGCCTATTTCCTCATCTTGCCGGTTGCATGACCCTTGGTGCATTTACATATTTCAAACAACTGACCCACTTTCATCTTGCTGGACTTGAGGCCTGGGCATTTTTTGGTCTCTTCACCCTGTGACTCCTTTAACCATTTCCCAATAATAGTGTTGAAATACTGGACCTACTATGTGCCAGGCACTTGATAGACACAAGTCCACTTAACCTTTAACAATCCTGTGAGGAGGGTGCTCGTGCAGAGGAGGAAACTGAGGCTCGATGGGGTGAAGGCAGCTGCTAAGGCTCCCTCCCCTCACCCAGGGCTGCCAGGGTGATGCCCAAGATTTTCATTTCCCCCTAGTCCCCAGTCTGAGGGCTCCCTCTCGGGATCCCTTTGAGGCCTGGGGTGCAGATAGGTTCAGAGCCCCCTGGAAAGCCCCATCCACTCTTGTCTCTGTGGGATTTCATGGTGGGGAAGTCTCTCCATCTCGCTCCCCCATTTTGGAAAGGTGAGAAGGTGGATGCTGGTAGCAGGGTGCAGGGATGAATCTTGGGGGTGCCAGATCCCAAATACCCAGGGAGAGGCTGCCCAGGAGGGTGGAGAGGCCCAGTTGACTTTGGCTTGTTCTTATCAGCTCCACAGCTCTTCAGGCACACAGTGGAATCAAAGACAGCCAGGGTTGTTTATTTACTTTTTTCCTCTCCTTTTTGCAAAAGATCAAAGGTAAAAGCAAATCCTCTGCTCTGCCCATCTCCTCCCTCATTTTCTCCCTTTCCTTAGAAGCCCCTGAACTAAAAACCCCCCGTAACTATAAAACCCCCTAAATTTGAGAGGGAGGGTTTTGTCACTACCACACTGTTTCCTGGGACGACTCTACACAAGCCCCAGCCTGAGCCATTCTCAAAAACAATGGCACTGATTCTTGTAAATCATGAGTGTATGGGCAGAGGGAGAAACTGAGGCACTGAGCAAGAAATCACTCTTCAGAGATTGCTCAAGACTGTCTGACTCCCAGGTCCATGCATTCCTTGAGCCACCTACCTGCTCCAAATTTATATTTCCTCCAAGAAAAATAAAACAAGTGAGTGCGAAGGGAGCTCACAGCAGAAGTCCATCTTCAGCGGGTCCTCAAGTGTCCCCACTGCGCCCAGCCCTGCACTGGCCTATAGGAGTCCGGTACTACAGATTCCAGTGACTCCAGTGCCCAGGCAAGACTTACAAATTCTTGAAAGCAGTCAGGTGGGAGGCAGTAGGGAGTGGTGGGGACTGTGGTGAACTGGAAAGTCTTCAAATTTCAATTCAGCACTAGCATGGAGCTACCAAATTTCAGGCAAGGCAGAATTTCAGATATTTTATGTGACATGTCTGGATTATTTTTATAGGGTGGAAGACAGGAGTGTATTTTTACTTCAGTGATAAATAAAATAAGACAAATTGATAGTATACTATGTTGGCATCTTAAAGATTCCATTTTCCCAGTGAGTTGAAATACCACCACTGTCATAGTTCCTCTCACCGCTCTTCTGTTCATACTTTGCAAACTCCAAAATCATTTAATCCAATTTGAAAATCCTGCAGGTCAGTATTCAAAATTACATCAATTATAGATATAGGCAATTATATGTATGGGCAGAATTGTCATTTTACAGATGTAAAGTCCTCCCATCTATTTATTCTCTTTTCTTCTCTATTCATTTTCTTCTCCATTCCCTTTGGGGAGATATTTTCATTTTCTTCCAAAGTCTCTTGACTTTTAAAGATGGAGAAATTCCAAACTGTTAAAACTGCATGGGCAAAGTAACACCTCCCGTGGGCTGCGTTTGGCCTGGGGGGTTCCTTGCTGCCCCCAGGAGAATCAGGAAGGGCGCACCCATGGGGGAGATGGAACACACTGTCACTCAAAGATAACCCTGTCCCAGGCAGGCAGATCTCCAGGGCGCGAGCTCGGCACAGGCTGGGCTGGGGAGCTGGGATGTTTGCTGCTTGGCCTGCGCTGGGGAAAGTCAGCCCCACTTCCTTCGCGCCAGACAGATAAGCCCACGGAGATGCTGCCTTCCTGCAGGCGCCCCGAGCAGCTCGTTTTTGATCATTACAAATAACCCATACGGGGTGCTTTTGAAAAAGCAAATTTTAAAGAACAAGAAAACAGGGCCTCCCTGCTGGTGCAATGGGTTAGGCACAGTGCTGTGGAGCTGTTGGCAGCTGCGGTGTGAGTTCGACGCCCGGCCGGGGAGATTCCCACACGGCACGGCAGACCTCTCCTGCCTCGCCCACTGCTCCCCTCAGCAGTGTATTTCCGTCGATCTGCCTGTTCTGCTCCCCACTCTGCCTCTGGTGAATTCTCTCACCCCCCCACTCTTCTGGCGTACACACCCGCTTGTATGCATAAATTAATTTTTAAAAAAAGAATAAGAAAACACAGTCCGTTGGGTAGAGGACATCCAGGTAGCCTCAGGAGCACCGGGAGCAGCACTCGGCCTCCCAGCTTCATGCCTCTTTTCTGCTCACATGGGGAACCCCAGTGAGAAGCCCAGGAAAAAAGAGGGACATTCTGGTGATGACTGGTGCACAAAGAGCTGAAATAAGGTGAGGCGGGAGAGTGGAGCTGAAGAGCGCCCTCAGTCAGCCTCAGTCAGCAAGGTCGGCCGGGGCCTTCCAGCGGAGACGACATCTTGCAGAGACCGCAGTGACAGAAGAGAGCTCTGGGCCCACTGCCTCCCACGATGCTGACGCTGGCTAGAGGCTGTGACAGGCAGGACGATGTCCGACCAGACCTTTTCGCCTAATTCTATCTTTATATATGTGTGTTTTTATTTTTGTTTTTATTTTTTTTAAAGATTTATTTATTTATACATAGAAACTGGGGTACAGGCCAGAGGTGCGGGGAGGCGAGAGGGTTCACCAGAGACAGAGTGGGGAGCAGAACAAGCAGATCAGAAACACACTGCTGAGGGGAGCAGCGGGCGAGGCAGGAGAGGTCTGCCGCGCCATGTGGGATTCTCCCCGGCCGGGCGTCGAACTCGCATCACGCGCTGCCCACAGCGCCACAGGGCAGCGCTCAACCGCTGCGCCACCAGGGAGGCCCTATGTGTGTTTTTAAAAGTGTATTTAGGAACTCACACAACTCAACAAAAACAAAGCCAACAACCCAGTCAAAAAATGGGCAGAAGAGCTCAAAAGGCACTTCTCCAAAGAAGAAAAGCAAATGGCCAACAGATACATGAAAAAATGCTCAACATCACTTATAATCAAGGAAATGCAAATCAAAACCACTATGAGATACCACCTCACACCTGAGAGGATGGCAC
>PVIJ01011813.1:0-52838 GCA_004024925.1 Scalopus aquaticus
AAACCATCCAATGATTGTACAAATAATGGTTAAGGGCCTCCCCGGTGGCGCAGCGGTTAGGCGCTGTGCTATGGAGCTGTCGGCAGCGGCGACCCGAGTTGGATGCCCGGCTGGGGAGAATCCCATATGGTAAGGCAGACCTCTCCTGCCTCGCCCACTGCTCCCTTCAGCAGTGTATTTCTGATCTGCCTGTTCTGCTACCCGCTCTGTCTCTGGTGAACCCTCTCGCCACCCCACAGCTCTGGCTTGTACCCCAGCTTGTATGTATAAATAAAAAAAAAATAATAATAATGGTTAAGAAAAGACTAGCTGGCAGGCACAAGTACAGCAGACAGAGACCTGGGAGTCCAAGAGGACCATATGGTGAATGTGAGTCAGCAATGTTGTGCTGTTATTAAAAAACAGAACCAACACTTTGGGGAAATATATTAATAGGAGTGAAGCATGCAAATGACAGAAAGTAGTCCTTATTCTCTATTCTTAATTGCTCAAACTTTTACTTTTCTTGTGGACTCTGTTGGCCTTCACATTTCAAGGAAGTGTTTAGAAAGCACTAAGAGGCCTAAAGAAGGCCAACTCAAATGCCAGAGGCTACAGAAGGTTATATCTGTGGCCCAATTCCTTGGAATAAAATTTTGAAGGATAAATTACATTAAACTTTTTTTCCCTTTTAAGGTTTATTGGCACTATGGAAGTACTTAATATGAATTCTGGCAGCTGAAATCATTAAGCTTTCATAAAAGACCTTCTTCAGGATAATGGCATTGTCCTTGGTTTCCTCCCACTTTTATCCTCATGTCACAAAAAGCAGGGGAAAGTCAGAAACACAAAGGTTTGGAAATGCCGCCTGTACTTTCAGTTGTCTAATCCTGTGATTTCATCATGCTTTTATGTACCCATCAACCAGGCAGTATCAGGAAGTCCCTAAGATAAGGGTTACAGCTGTCCTCTCATTGCTGTATCTGGAAATGAGGGTGGCCACAATAGCATGGAAATTAGGGTAACTGTAAATTTCCATCTCCTCTATTGCTTCCCCTGGCTAGTGACAATGTATTTAGAACTGCCACTTAGTGTCACTTTTCAAGGAAACCTTCCCTGACTGCACAGACCAGGTAAGGATCCTTGTCACACACTTTCAGAGAACCTAACTTCTGCTCATGGCACTTGTCATAATGAGCAGCTAAACACCCATGTGTGGAATTGTTCCATATACCTGATCTCCCCACCATACTGTAACTTCCACAACAGGAACTATGTTTGCTTACTATTGTTTTCCAAGAGGCTTTGTACATGTTTGTTGGATAAAATATTAATTATACCTGTATCACAAAATGGCATGAGTAAGATAATGAGGGAATGCAGTTCAGACCTTTGCGATAGGTTTGGGCCACTCAAAGAGGCAGAACCACTTAGAGGTCAGGGTAGAGCCTCTGCTTGTAACTAAGTCCTGGCTCTTTCAGTTATTCACTTAGCAAAATCCCTCAACTTCTCTGTGTCTCAACTACCTCATTTGTAAAAGGAAGATAATAATATTATCTACTTTCAGGGTTGCTATGAGAATAAAAGAGCTTGATAATTGTGGAGTAACTAACATAATACTCGACAGAGAGTAAGTACAATAGGTGCCCTTTCAATAAATGGAAAGGAAGATAAAACTTGCTATTTGACTTGACTCCATTTACACTTGGACTCTCCTCCTTTTAGTCTGCCCAGCCAAAGGTGTAGGAATCATCACTGCATTATTGTTGAAATTCTTTATTTTGGAATCTCCTAAAATATGGCACAATAGCCACTGGCTAGCTTTTCATGATTTTAGCTATTTCTTGGGATAAATGAGTTTTGCAGTGGTATTTATGTATTCATTGCTTGTACACTAAAGAGATGGTTTCATTATATTGAAACTGAAAGGAGTATTTTATGGTTAAATATATATATATATTATATATGTGAAATAAATGTGATACAGATTTCTTGAAAAATGAAGCCACTTTGACATAAAGAAAGATATTTTTATCTGTGAGTTTTGCTTTGTGTAGTTTCGGAACACCATTTAATTCATCAATGACTGATATATATATATATATATATATATATATATATATATATATATATATTTATATTTTAGTACTTTTAATATTGGCAGTTTTTCCTGCTTGTTTCAGGATTAACCAGAGGAGCTGCTTCAAGCCTCTTAATGCTGTCAGGACAATAAGAAATTGGTTGCATTTACTTATTAGTTTTCTGATTGGGAGTTCAAATTTATAATTTTAATGTATAGATCAAAGGATTTTGGCTTGTTTATGATTTGGTAATTTGTACTTTGTAAATGTTTAAAACACATGACCTAAAATAATATTAATTTTTTAGATTTTAAGTCAAAAATTTTAACTGTGTTTATGTGTGTTTTGTCAATATTTTCAACCTCACGGGTTTATGATGAGAATAAACTATATATTGAATAATATTCATAGTAACAGAATGGACATATTCACCATCTAGGACAGATTCTTTTGACTTTCGAAGGGATTAAGTAGATAATATAGTGCCTAGTGCCTCAGCTAACTAAAATGGTACCTTTGAGAACATCTGAAATTTGCATTTACCCAGTCTTTATAATTTTTATGGAATATTTGACCTGGCGCTTGTGGTGATAATTTTTTGTAATGCTTGAAAACTAATAATGCTGTTCAACCAAAAGCTTTCTGGTCTTCTAATTTCTTTTTTCTTGGTTTATATTTATACAACTGAAAGACTCCTAACCTTTTAGATTGAAAGTACTCTGTATTGGGCCTCCCTGGTGGCGCAGCGGTTGAGCGCTGCGCTGTGGAGCTGTTGCCAGCGCATGATGCGAGTTCGTCGCCCAGCCAGGGAGGATCCCACATGGTGCAGCAGACCTCTCCTGCCTCGCCCACTGCTCCCCTCAGCAGCGTATTTCTGATCTGCCTGTTCTGCTCCCCACTCTGTCTCTGGTGAACCCTCTCGCTGCCCCACGCCTCTGGCCTGTACTCCAGCTTGTATGTAAAAATAAATATTAAAAAAAATAAATAAAAAAAAAGAAAATACTCTGTATTGTGTGAAAGTTCTCAGCAGTTAGACTTGCCACAATGACCTGAAGGGTTTTGTCCGCCTGCTGCAATTTCCTGGTGCTGCATTGGTCCCCATTTTCACCCCCCTCTATGGGCTTTTGTTATCAGCCTTTCAATATCGAAAGGAAGATATTTTGCGTTTCAAAATTCACTGTTATGTTATCTGATGTTAAAAGGAAAAGACTCATCCCAAAATAACTATTCCATTTAGGATTCTTTATGGTAAGAGTTTTGCAGGCTTAACCAGCAAAACGTATTTTTCTTTTTGTATTTACTTGTAGACCATTTTTATTCTTGTGAATTAAAAGTATTGAAAAAGTGGGCTGAAAACAGTGAAACAGAATGTCTTTTTTTGTGTATCTTGACTTTGTAGCAAAACACCTAGAGTTGAGTCTCAGCTCCATTATTTAGTAGCACTGGGCAGATTTAATGGGCATTTCTGAACCTAATTTACTTATTTGTAAAATGAGGTATATATAACCTCAACCTGCAAAGTTATTGTAAGGAGTAGAGATAATACATATAAAATTCATAGCATAATACTTGCAAATACTATCAACACATTTTTATATTATAAATGGTAGGATATAAAGTAGCATTTTAGTTTTGAAAATCACAGGTACACATTTATTCTAATAGGACATTTCACTGTCTCCTTATAAATTGGTCAGAATCATAAAAATGAGAATTTCTTTTACACTTTAATGCCTTAGTAAGACTTTTTACATCATAATGCATTTCTAGTTTTTTTAATTTTATCAAATAATCAGATTATTGATGAGATTTAGTAATTCATAAACATTAGACATTTTTATGCATATTTTGTGATTTAAATATAGATTTTGTATGTTTTTAAAAACTCATTCATTTCAACTATTTATAAGTACTCTATTTTACTTATGGACAATGTTTTCATGCACTTTAACTTACAATGATAAGTGAATTTTCTGAAATCTGGCTGTCATGAACAATTGAAATGAAGTATTTACTTTTAAAGTTGATTTTATATTGAACATACAAGATCTCTCACATCTAGTTTTGTTATTTTGTCACATATTCATATTTTCCATTAAAACTTATTTGTGAAATTCTGATAAAATATTTTTAAAGCTTCATTGTAAACACAACATCTAAAAAGGACAACGATGAAGGGTTGAATATCAGATATCCTCTAAAAGATCATTTTTGTAATCTTTGTAATGTGAAAAAAATTGTCATTCTAAGTATTATAACATTCTTTAAAGAAGACTAGTATGCAGATTTCAGTGTTGTGTCCTTAATTTGAATATTTATAACTTATAATGGTAAAATAGATATCTGTAGCTAACTAGTTATGAAATAAATGCGGGGAAATAAAGACTTGGTTGACTAATTTATTATTTTGACTAGTTTGTTTTGATTATTTTAAATCTACCAACTTGTTTTCAGAAACTACTAATTCTGTCACACCTGTTTTTTTTTTTAATGCATTGATTATATATATACTTGACTAGCAAATGAAAAGTGCTGTATTGATAACACTGGTCAGCACTGAGATCGTTACTTACTTAAAAAGGCTCTAATCTGTAGTATGTTGGTGCACTGAACATGAATATAACCCGAAAATTTTTATTAGCTCTCATTTTGAAGATATTTCATATAATTCATTTTATATGTTTCACTGTGTAAATTTATCCAGTAAGACTGCAGCAACATCCTAAATCAGCCTAGAATGATGTAATATTGCCTTGTATTACATAATCCCATCATGCACACAATCATCCAGAGTTGATTGCATCATTTTCTGATGCAATGCAATACTACTGCCAGGTGGCTGCTGAAGTAAGCTGACGTCAGCAGTGCGCTAGATAAAGCCCTGTCGGAAAGGTTGAGCATTGAAAATACTTCAGACTCTGTGGGAGACAGTTTAAGCTACCGTTCCATAGAACTATTATTATTTTATCCATTTAGGCACAATACAGATCAGTCATGCCTCAAAAGTGCATTAATAGCATGGACAATTTCTGCTCTATTTGTGGGGAATTGACATTCGCCAACCAGAAGAAAAGTATCACTTCTCAAGTGAAGAAGGCTTATCATCTTTACTTCTGATGCAAGGTTGGTGACCAAGACAAGCCTTGGACCCCGCATATATGCTGTGCTACATGTTACAACACATCTTTCACAGTGGTGAAATGGCAAAAGACCATCAATGCTGTTTGCAGTCCCCATGGTGTGGAGAAAGCCAAGCGACCACATAAGAGACTGTTCCTTCTGCTTGGTTCCTCCTCTTTCCAGCGGAATAATGAAGCAAAAGAAGTAGAGAATAGCCTACCCAAATATTCCGTCTGCATTGAGACCACTTCCACATGGTGCGGGACTTCCTATTCCAGAACCTCCAGCAGAATATTCTCTTGATTCATCTGATGAGGACAAGGGTGAGCTGACCTATTCTTCTCCTGTTCCATCAGCATGCAGTGATCCAAATTTTCACTATGGTGCATCGTCTACCCCACACAAGCTAACACAGGAAGAATTCAATGACCTGGTTCCTGATTTGGACTTATCCAAGAACGAGGCAGAATTGCTAGATCAAGACTCCAACAATGGAATCTTCTAGAAGAAGATGTCACAATTATTTTATATCGAAAGTGAAGCAAAGATTAAAGAGGGAGTTTTTGTGGGTCCTCGATTTGAGAGCTCTTCAAAGATGACCAGTTTAACAACTTGCTGCAGGGTGATGCAAAACAAGCATGGAATGCTTTTTCCCTAGTGTCTGCAAACTTTCTTGGGAATGTTAGGGCAGAAAACTACAAGGAACTAGTAGAAGACATGCTGATGCAGTATCAGAAACTTGGCTGCAATATGTCTCTAAAGATCCACTTCCTTCATTCCCATCTGGATTTCTTCCCTGAAAACTGTGGTATGGTTAGTGATGAACATGACAAACATTTTCATCAAGATATCTCATCAATGGAACAAAGATACCAGGGAAAATGTTACTACTGCGGCCTCTGCTGGACACTCCCCAGACATGCTCCTGAACAGCTGTACGAGAGAAGTAGTCTATGACTTGATTTTTTACAGGTATTAACCATAGGCATATTATTATTGGCATGCATTTTGCAATGTAAATATCAATTTATTGCATATTACAAAAAAGCTAGAACCCAAATTAGAATTTAATTATCATATTTGTGTTGAGCACCTACAAATTGATAGGAAATGACTATTTTATTTCAGTAATATGACTTTTATAAAAATTTGTTGACCAATGTTGTCATATATAAAACTGTTTGGGAATGATTTCATGTTATACAGTATTACAGAACTATTTGTATGTGATGCATCGTGTCTCTGTTTTACCAGGTTCATGCTATACCTTTATCATTAAATCAAAATTTTATTAACATAAATGGGGAAATTAAAAAAAAATAAAATAAAGACTTTGATTTAAATTCTGTGTTATGAAACTACTAAAGTAGTAAAAGACAACTGCTATTCTTGACCCTTGATAGAGTTGTGTGAAACTGGTTAGGAAAATTCAGGTTTGGGAATTTTTCTGTGCATAGCATAGTTGTTATAATATATTAGAAGAGTTGAGACCAAATCCAGAAATGTCATTCCCTAACCCTTGAGCTTAAGGGGCATAGCACACAATGACTTTCTTGGAAAGAGGACTTGTAAATATGGCTTTCTTTCTTTCTTTCTTTCTTTCTTTCTTTCTTTCTTTCTTTCTTTCTTTCTTTCTTTCTTTCTTTCTTTCTTTCTTTCCTCCTCCTCTGGCCTCCTGCCTCCTGCCTCCTGCCTCCTGCCTTCCTTCTTCCTTCTTTTTCTTCTTCTGTAAAAGAAGCAGTTGAAACAAATTCTTTTGGATAAAGGGAATAATTCAAAATAAAATTGAGTGGTTTCATCACGTGGTAAGATTTCAGATTAAAGGTAACTCTACTAATTCCTATGTTGGGTGCCACAATGAAGAGGTTTTCTGTGTCATAGAAGATAAAAACAACTTCATTTGGCTTGTTGATGAGCAGTTTTTGATTGTTTAGTAACATAGCCAGACCAGATTCCTACTTGATAGTAATGTTTATAACTTCAGGACTATTTCATGGTGACGGTAGAAAAATGGAGTTTTCATGTGATGGAGATGGAGATTGATCATATCTTAAATTCTGTGGGACATAAAAGGAAATTCATTAACCTGGATTTAGAGTGCAGATGCCCTAATGGAGAAATATTTTCTTGGTATCTTGCTTAAATACTGGGTGCACAACCATGTTCAAATAAGTAGACTTTAGAGTAGGAAGCAAGCAACTTTCAATCATCAGAATCCATTTGAAGGACATCCAAGCTTGCTTTATTGGGAAGAACTCGGAATTATATTCCAATTCAACATAAGAGTGGTTCTGTTTGTCTGTAACCTGGGGGTAGTAACGGACTAGAGTTATCAAGAAGGAAGATTCAAGGTAATGTAACTACTGCTACTACTCTATGCACAGAAAAAAAGGCACCTTTATTGAGTGCCTACTTGGGACTGGTTGCTTTATATACAATATATCACTTAATCCTCTCAGTAAGGCTCTGAAGTTACACATCTCTTGAAGAATATTATAATGTCCTATATGCAACACTGTATCTAAGTTTCCATTACACATTTTTATTTAAAGTATATAACATCAATATGAATCTCATAGATCTTAGAGACTCAAGTTTTTTCCTACTTTTAAATATCTGCATGGTTTTTAAACTGATCTTCACAGGATAATACATACAGAAACAGCTTTCAAGTTCTATACCCATTCTCACATTCTCTCTTTAGTACTAGAGCCCCTGAATTGGGTATATAGTGCAATACCTGTACCAACCTCTTTTGCAGTTAGATGTGGTCATTAACTAAGTTATGGCTAATAAAATGTGAACTAAGTGATGTGTGTAACTTCTAGGCTCTATCCTAGCAAGTTGTATTTAAACTTGCTTGGCAGACTGGCTTGAGTTATGGTAAAGGGATCTGGAGCATGCTAAAAACTTCTTACTGAGGATGCCAGAACAATAAGAGAATCCTTAATCTGGAGTAACCGTATCAAGTATGAATTGCTTATGCGTCAGCTGTTACATGAAAGAAACCTTGTTTGATGTATTGATCTGTTGGCTTTTGTAAAAGCAGTTGACCTGGTATCCAACTATCTTGTGGAATACATTAAATGTCAGTACTCTAAAATGAAAACCAAAAACAGCATTTTTGTGTAGTTGGGGAATGCTTTTTCTTTTTTTAAAAATAGTATTAAAGGTAGTATATTGATTCTCAGGATTGAAGTCAGGGAGCTCCCACGTTACTAATTTCTGATTTAGGCAAAGGGGGAAAAGATGTGTGGCTGGGAGTGAAATGAAATTTCATTGTGATTATGTAAGTACTGAAGCAGGTTTACACTAGGCTAGTGAAATAATAATATTAAAAACACTGCGAGTATATGAAGAACCTAGATATGTGTTTTAATACAGTCATCCTGTGGGGGAGGTACTGTTATTAACTCTAGAATGAGGATATGTGTAATTCAGGCACTGAGAAGGTAAGTAACATGTGCATGATCACCCAGCTACTTCAGGGTGGAGGTGGGGTTTCAACCTGGGCAGTCAAGCTCAAGTCTCTGCTCTTAAATTTTCTTTTAAAATTAAGATAAAAGACTAACTTGCTGGGAGAGTCATCTTATGCAATGTTATGTTTATTGTATGAGCACTATTATTCTATTTTGCCTCTAGGTATGTGTTTCCACCTAAATGAGAACTTTCTTGAAACTGTCTAATATTTCCTTTACATCTCAAATTACAGAGAATTACTGTGTTCTTGAGTTCTTGGGAGTATTTAAAATCATGTATCAGAGACTAGATCTCTATGAACTAAAATAATAGAATTCTTGGGAAAGTTTCCTAACAAGTTGTATTTAAACTTCCTTGATTTTAGAATAGAGAAACTAAACATCCATTTTTTTTTTTTTACAAATTATCATTATACTGGTTCTCAGTAAAGTATAAGAAGAAACTTTCTAAGACAAAAACTGAATGGCATCATTTATGTGTGGAATATAGAGAAACCAAAGGGTCAGAAGAAGTCAAACTAAAAAACTAACAATTGAAAGCTGACTGTAGAACTATAGTTTCTCACAGTAAGACTTTTTTGATGTTAAATAAGGGTAGAACTTGGCTGAAGGATTTTCCATAATCATGGCATTCATATGATTTATCTTTAGTGTGGTATGAAAAGAAAGGTAAGGGCTTCAACTGAAGTATTTTTCATGGTCTTTGCACACATATGATTTTGTCCAGTTTTGAGTAATGTAATACACGAGATGAAATCTCTGGCTAGAAGTCTTTCCAAGTTTACTACATTTTATTTATATTTTTCTAGTGTATAATGAGGTCAATGTTCTGTTTGAAAATTTTCTATATTCGAGATTTTTCATCAGTTTTCTCTCTAGTGTAGGTTATCTTATATCTAATAAGGCTAAATCAATGAAAAAAAAACTTTTCTGTACTGATGATATGTTTGTAGTTTTTTCTGTTATGGGTTCTCCAATGCAAAGAGAAGTGATAGAAGAATTTTCTACATACTTCCATATTCCTTATATTCATACATTTCTCACCAATATGAGTTATGTGATTTTAATTTAGTGAGAATTCCAGCTGCCTGCTCCCTACATTCATTGGGTTTATCTTTCTATTTACATCAAGGGATATACAATGAAAAAGAGAGTTATTAGAGTCTTTTGTAGCATTTATCTCCTGCTTAAGTTTTTGTGAATTAAGTTCTTGTGAGTAAGGTGAATGATTCTAGAAAAAGATTTGATTACATTTATTACTCTTGCATAGCATTCCAATAAAGTAAATTGTCTTTATCATGTAAGCCATATATATGGAGATACTCTCTGAGCACTAGCTGATCAGAAAGAGTGTGACCTCCTCAATATTTATCTTGTCTATAAGAATCTCTTCTAAGTAAGTTCTTCTTTTGGGTCATTGCAACTTGCTTCAGGTGTCTCTTCAGTTTCCAAATTGTCATATTTTCAGCTTTCTGGTGACAATTACCAGGATCATTTTTTTAAAGAGTTTTTTTTTAATTACTCATTTATGCATGAAAGAGCTGGGGTGTAGGCCAGAGGTGTTGGGGTGGGAGGTGAGAAGATTCACCAGAGTGGGGAGCAGAAAAGTAAGATTGACTGAAATAGACCACTGAGGAGGAGCAGTCGGCAAGACAGGAGAGGTCTGTTGTACCATGTGGGAAGCTAGTTGGTTGGGGATTGAACACATGCTGCAGCTGCTGCCAATAGCTACATAGGCTGAGACTTAACCCCATGTGCCACCAGGGAGGCCAATTTCTTACCATTTCTTTCATCTAAATGTCATAGGATTGTTTATCCTCAGAAATGTTATTATTGGAAATTGACCATGTAATATCAATTGCAGTCTTGGAATCTGGTCAAGTTTCTTGGTGAATTCTTCTCCCCATCAGCCCCGGTTCATCACCTTTGTCCAAGTAGAGTATCACATCTTTTGGATAATTGATGCCCTAGCAAAAAATCTGTTCCTATATTTCTCAACACATCACATTTTTGTCTGCAAAAATATTGTTCACTAAGCAGTGAACAATAGCTTATACTCCTCCTTGATGGAGTTCACAACCACATCCTGGAAGTTCACCCATATTTGGGACTAGATAGTTAATACGTATCTTCAGTTTCTTTCATTTTCTGATGGTCGTTTCTTGAGTAATTGGAGAGACGACCTGAGAATGCAACACTCACTGTTGGGCCAGATTCAAGTTGACTTTGTCTGCCCACAAAGGATCTTCACCTCTTGATCCAAATAGCATGTTACAGAGGTCAGCTCTTAGAGCCTTCCCTGAATGTCACCCTTGAAGCACCACTTTCATGTACTCAGGCTGACCATACCCAGTGTTGTCAACCTGCATAGCAATGTCTTTTAAAGAAAAGGCTCATCATTCTGATGAGTATCTGCTGAATATAAGGATTATATGTCTATGAGTCACGTGAAAATATACCAATATTTCAGAGCCTCCACCTCTGATTACCCATTCAAAAATCAGATAAGACTAAGCTGCAGTCTAATAATTTTAGATTCTCATTTAAATATCTCAACTCACTTAAAAATTTTATGTCTAATATGTGAATTAGAGGCCTGGTTTTATTAATGGAGTGGTTTTTTTTAAACAATAGAATTTAAATGCCTTTTGATGGACCTTTATTATCCAGTTCCTATGATTCTCACAAAATCATTCCATTTGCATATTGGTCATGGCAGTGTTCACAAATGTGGAATATGCTGCCTCCAGAACCCAAAATATTTCGTTTTCTTTCTCATCTGGTGTGGTTAACCTCACATCATTTACTTTGTGGACAAATGTCCTGTTTTTTAGAACATCCAGAATAGTTTGGATCCCTTCAGACATTAGAATGACAGAAGACAAGAGAGTTAACATAATCATAGTGCAAAACCATGGATGTTTACTGTTTTCTTGTCCATGTAAATATGACCCACATATGAATTTATTTATAGAGTTGAAACAGAATCTATTAACCTGCTCAGTGACAACATACATGAGACTGTTAATTTGTTCTAGTAAAAAATACCACCTTGGGCACTGCAGCTACAATTTGGATTACCTCTTGATCATACTTGGGGTGGTTTAGACTTATTTTCCAAAACCTATATGTTTTTTTTTTAGAGGCTAGAATGGTGGATTTGATGGGGATATGCTGGGGCCCACAATTCCCCAGCGATCAGTTAGTTCTTTAATATTGACACAATTTCTGCTATTCCCCCTGTTAGCAGACATTATTTTTAATATACTGTCTTAAAAGAATAAGGAAGGTATTGTCTAAGATTTCTATTTGACCTTCCCTTCTCTAAAACTACATTGAAATCAATGAGCCAAACTGGGAGTTCTTCTGTTAACATGTATGTTTCAATTATACCTTCAAGGACCAGTAAAATGACCATTGGCTGGATCCATGAACTCAGTAGATCCACTGTGGATGAGGAAAGGCTGATGCTTCCTTTGTTACCTGATTCCCATCTGCTTCTACTCTAGCAAGGAGAGGGCACAATGATGTTTCAAGTCCCTAAATATCAATGTCAGTTCATTTCTGTGCCTAAAAGTTCTCGGCAGGTGTGGTTTTCCCTTTTCTGCACTTTATTTTATTTATTTATTTATTTTTAAAGATTTATTTATTTATGCATACAAGCTGGGGCACAGGCCAGAGGCATGGGGCGGCGAGATGAGATGGTTCACCAGAGACAGAGTGGGGAGCAGAACAGGCAGATCGAAGGAAATACAATGCTGAGGGGCTCAGCGGACGTGGCAGGAGAGGTCTGCCGCACCATGTGGGATTCTCCTCAGTCGAGCGACAAACTCGCGTTGCCACTGCCAACAGCTCCACAGTGCAGCGCTTAACCGCTGCACCACCAGGGAGACCCACCTTTTCTGCACTTTACGGTTACTTTTATAAATGACTTATTTTCAGCTGATCCCATCGGTAGCTATGATACTAGAATAGTCCTCCGAATCTGTATTATATGAGATAAAGAAACCACATCTTTAGATTCCTGGATTAACCAGAATATATTCTCTGATACAGTCTAGGCAAGGCTAGATCCTTCAGTTAGAGATAATTTCCAGAGATCTATTACCAACAGATATCTCTCCTGGTATCTAGAGAAATTAGTTATTTTTGCCCTGAAGTGGGCATCTAGGTAGCACACTAGCTTCCAGTCCAAAACCATAGCCAACTTGTAATAGAAAATTATAAAAATAGAGAAGGAAAATGTTTGAGGAGTCCAGTTATACCATGTTGTCCCTATAGTGTCACTATAACGTCGTTAAGCACAGCATTCATTTATTCACTCCTTCTTTATTTATTCCTTCATTTATTTGGTAACTCTTTATATCAGGTTCCTCATATTGTGAGCAAGGCTGGGGATCATAGCATTATTTGGATTTTCACTGTGTTTCAGGAACTCTGAAGTGACTGTCGTCCTTATGGCATGAATAAAATGAGGCTTGTTCGTGTGAAATAATTTACTCAGTCCCCTAGCCTGTGTATGGAAGAGTGACAATTGCAACCCAGCTCAGTCTCCAGGGACTGCAGTGCCTTTCCTTCTAAACCTAAAGTCTTTCTTAGAGAACATTAACTCCAGGTTTATTGCCTAAAATGTGGAGCAGTGGAATACAATGGATCTGAGATAATGAGGTGATTCATGTCAATAATGTGCATTTCAATGAATAGAAATTATTACTATTTTAGGAAATAAGAGAAATTTGCAACTTGCTCTTATGTCTGTTTAAATATCTCATACTATTTGTCAACATATATTTGCAAATCGATTTTGGCTCTCAAATAGATATACTTAGTCTACTGTGTTATTTTTCAATTTGACATACTGTTAATGTAAAAATTTTGCTGTGCTTAGCAAAGGTGGATGGAGAATTGCTTGTCACTCATATACTGTCCCCATTTTTATAACCATTAATGCATGATGGCTCATAATACTGCTTGAGTGGTTGAGAATATATATTGGAAACAGTGTTAATAACCCACTGTATATTGTAGCAAAGTGACATGCAGCATTGCTTGATGAGTGCAATATTAGTTTGTATTAATTTTTTGAATTGCTTTAATTGTTATCACTTTTAAGATTGTTTAGGGGCAAAAAGTTTATAGTAAAGTCCTTAATATGAGGAGATTTTTGCTATGTAATGTTAACATATAACTTTCTACATTGTGCTGGGTGGGATAGTCAGCCTGGGATAGTTCTAGTTGTTACCTTCTCCTGAGACTGACACGTTCTGTTATTAAGGAAGTTTTTCTCTACCTATTCTTGAGCCATAAAATATTTCAAATATCCCAATGATTCTGAATCCAGTTTGTGTTAAATTGTCAAGATTCCTAGACAAACGCCTCTATGTAAAGTAAAAAATTGCTTGTTAGGAAAGAAGATTCAAGTCGCCCCATACAAAAGCTCAGAATATGCATTTATCTAAATTAATCCTCTTCTGAAAACAGCCTTACAAAAAAAGAGATTATTGTGCTTATTTTGTAGCTGAAGAAATGGCGATATTTCTATGATACTGGTTTTCTTGATTATTTAGATTTCTTTTTTTTTGGGACTTTGTCTCATTCTGTCCAAAAGAGGCATGAAAAAGAAAGTAGAGAGCAAAATGGAAATTAAACATATTGATATTTGCTATCAGAGTGTTTTAAATACCATTTAGAATATTTCTAATGGTAGTTCCTCATTTTAGAGATGAAAACTGAAGACCCCTGGAGAGGCTGAGGGTCACAATATCCAAGTGGTTAATAGTTGAATATAGTGCCTTTGTAGTCCATTTCTTTGTGACTCCCTTTATGTATGTATGTATGTATTTTTAATTGGTGTAGTATTGGGGTCCCCATATCAGGTATCACCACCATAGTGCACATCTACCACCCATGAACCCATATTCCACCACCATTGTGCTTCCTTCCGTTTTTGTTCTTACCTGTTTCCTATTTTTGTATGCAAATAGGACTGCAGGAAACAAAGTTCTTTAAGCTATGTAGGTAACAGAAAAAAAAAAAACCTTTTTATTGTAAATTTACTTTTGCTTTTCAGTGTGAAGTGTTGTGTTAGGGCATTCATCAGAGTGTAGAGTAGCTGAGAAAACACTCAGAATCTGTTCTCTCAGCCTTTCCTCAAGTATGTCCTTCTGAATGGGGAGGGACTGTGTGCTGGGAGGGAAAGGTGACAATGAAATTAGCAGCACATTAATCAATATGAGAGAGTTTTACTTCACAACAACTCTCATTCATGTTGTAAGTTTCAATAATTAATATGGATTTATTAAAAATTAAAAAATAACAATCAGCCACTCATTTAAGAAACCTGAATATTTCACCTGCTCTATTTTAATTGAATTGTGTCTGAATATATAATTTTATTTTCAATGCTACAAAAGTATTTCTTACCAATTAAAAACAGATTTATATCAAAGTATAGTCTGTATCATGGACAGAATTCTGACGAACATGTTAATTTTCTTATTCTTAGTTCTGTGTCTCTTCCATTTGGCAACAGTATTTCACATTTGATTTTGTCAAGGTCCACTGATAGAATAATTACTCAGAAGATAAAATAATCCTCAGACTTTCAGCACAACTCACTGTGTTACCCAGTGACCTTGACTAAAGAAAGAGTTTATGTAGCGCCTCTCAAAAACCGAGCCCAATAAGTAAACAAAAGTGAAAACTGTGAATCTTTTCATTCACTATCTTCAGCATATGATTTCTCCTTGAAATTCAAGAAACTCACTTGTTCTGATACCCTTCTGGTTTTATAAATGGGTCCATTATATTTTCCGCAAAGGTCTCTTTTTTTGAATTCAGTTGTTAAAACACATTGTACTCAAGTTGCAAAGAAAATAGGACTATAATCCTGCTTATATTTTGAATTACCACTGACTTATTTTTTGGATTAATTAGTGTATTCTCCTTTATATAAACAGAAGATTCTACTGACTCATCATTGATAGAACAAGTTCTAAGAGTTGTTTTTCTAGTTATAATAATAGATGCTATGGTTTGAATGTTTGAGTCTTTCCAGTTCTTATGTCAAAATCCTAATGCCCCATGTGGTGATGTTAGGAGGTGGGGGTCTTTGGGATGTGACTAGATCATTAGTTTAGGGTCCTCATGAATAGGTTTCATATCTCTGTAACAGGTTCCAGAGGCCTGTCTTGCCCCTTTGCCATGTAAGGACAGAGGAAGAAGACAGCAGTCTGACCTGGAAAAGGGTTCTCTTTAGAAGCTGACCATGCTGACACCCTGATTATGAACTTCCAGCCTTTAGAACTGTGAGAAATACATTTCTGTTGTTAATAAGCTACCCAGTCTTTGGTATGTTATTATAACAATCTGGGCAGACTAAGATAATAGGTTTATATTGATCCATCCCAATTCTCTCATTTAGTGTGTCCTACCACCATTGAAATGGTTCTATGCATTTATTTAGGAACGGGGCCAGGTCACAGATGAAACCCTGGCTGAGAATCAGATATTTTGCTCAATGTAATTCTATCTGGTTCACAGAAGATGTGTAGTGGTGACCTTGACTTCCCTGACAGCACCATTGTGTGTGCTAACATTCTTATTCCTGGTTTGTCATGCATTTGAAAGGCAGAAAGCATGAATGCCTTTTTGTGTAGGGCACCTTCGAACATACATGACTATGATGGTATTTTGTTGGACTTGAATGGAAATCACTTCTCTGACATCCCCATAGCAGTTACACTGCTGTGCACAAGTGACACTCAAGTGATGTGTGATGAATATGTGGTCAGCAGGTCTGTAGGGCTTAAACCTTCCTCTCTGAAATGCAGACTCCTAGACTAGATGTTTTACAATGAAAAGGTGGTATATTCTATATGAACTAGTGTGACTATAAATTCCATTATTATAATTCATATATTTCTACCCTAGGTTCATATGTGCAGATTGACTGGGTGCTCTGCAGCTGTATCTACACAGGGCCGATTTCCTTAAATGGCATTTACCCCTATTTGTTCATCAGAGTACTACTCTGGTACTAAGCCTAATTAAGTAGAAACTTTCAGTTCAGGAGAATTACCTCTTCAGCTGTGCATCGGATTTTCCTGGTGAGAATTAGGCTTGATTTTGTTCTGTTTTGTTTTTAAATTTGATATGCACTTGACAGCATTGCACAGATACACACACATACAAGCATTTACACAGAGATACTCTACATTTCAGACTAGAATATAAGTATCAACAAATTCTAGTTCTGTATAGGTTTTTCTCAGGAAATTTAGATAATATTCTCGGTGGGTTTAGGTAGTTTCCCTGGTTAGTAAAAGCTTAGTTTGCAACTAAACATGCACATAATTGTTACTAATTTACCAGAAAATAGTTTACTAATTTACTAGTTTACGAATTTACTAATTTAGTTTACTAATAGTTTACTAGTAGTTTACTAATTTACTAGTTTACTAAGTTACTAATTTACTGGTCTACTAATTTACCATAGAAAATAGTTCTATGTCTCATGATGAATGATGAGAAAATAGTTAGATGTCTCATAATTATCTGTGACTTAATCAGCTGTCATTTTATATTGATAGTCCCCTTAATGAATTTTTTCTATTCTGATAAGCCAATATGGAAATATTTATATATGTATGTCCATTAATTAAACATGTGGTTATATAAGTAGGTGCTGTAAAGATTCAATAAAAGATCCATTATGAATTTTGCCCTAAAAGCATTTGTGGTATAATAAGAAATAAAAGACATATCTATTATGTATAGTGAAGGTACTCAATTCCACATATCTGTAGAAGCTCAGATTAATAGGATAAACTAATTTCCTGCTTGCAGAGTCAGGAAGAGCTTAGTACATTGACGATGAGAGAGGATTTGGACACAAAGGATATGGGATGGTATGAATTGACATTCTAGCCGGAGAATACCCTACAATAAGCCAAAATTTAGAGAGTAGAAAGACTCAGAGTTTTTGTGTAAACTGTGGGAATAATTCATATTAGAACTTGGGTAATGATGGTAAATAGTAATAAAACTTGATAGTGTAATCTTTGAATGCCAAGGAGAAAATTCGTTCCAATTTTAAATCTTTTATTTAGCATGTTAGCGATATTAATAGATGCCTATGTGCGCTCACACTAGGGCTCGCTCGCGTGCGCTTGCGTGCGCTCGCGCGCGCTCTCTCTCTCCCTCCCCCCCTCCCCCCCTAAACTGGCTCTCTCCCTCCCTTTTGCCATTTTTAGATTATTCTGCAAAAGTTTATTAACCCTTGGTTTTCATATGCTCGACACTTATAGATGGTGAAACAGATTTTAATGAATGAATACTGTCTTGGAAAGGTAAGATCATGTTTAGTGATTGGGAAAGCTGAAACTTGGATAAGAAGAATCACTGAAAAGAGCTGATATTGGGAACTAATGTTGGGTTTAGTCTGTCAGAGGCTGTTTTATAAGTATATGCATACACACACACACTTGCTTTCTACATTTGGTTTCTACATTTGATGATTCTAATCACGAGAAACTTTTCAGTCTGTTTTACTTCTTGGTCTCTTCTTTGGGGATTATGGTTTGGTAGCTGTGAGAAGTAGTGGCAAGGATTTGTGTTTTGATGTGATAGTTTGCCAGGTCTGGGAATCATTGATGTAAGTGAGATGTAAAGAGGTCTTGACTCATTTCCCTATGGAATTTGGATCAGGGATGCACTCAGAAATTGTTACAGAGATACAGTTGAGTACACTTGCGAACAGATATATTCCTAGTAGGGAAGAATCAAAGATGACTCCAGGCTTTCATACTGGATGCTGGGAGGATAGTGATGTCACTAGTGCAGTTGTTGTGTTTAAGGTTGTTGACAGAGATGATTAATTGCACTTTGGATAGGCTGAGGGAGTGGGGGAAGCAGGAGGACATCTAGTATCTGTCAGCAAAGGATTCCAAGGTTACCTGCAAAAGAGGACAGGACACAACTAGGGGTAAATTGTTTAAAGTTATTATAAAAGTATGGTAGTGATTATGATAATGATGATGAAAAGTAAGTAATACTATTTGTTATAAAAACTACCAGTTATATGTCGGACTATGATTAAGAAATTTATATACAATATCTCATATCATCCTTACGAAAATTCTGGTATATTCCCTGTTTACTGAAAAATAATTGGAAAATGAAGAATTAGTTTGTGGTCAAACACCAAGTGAATGTGTGGTATATATGTTTTGGTGACTCCAGTATTCATTCACTGTTCCATGGGAACCACTGTGCCTCAGGGAAAAAATGTGGAGGAAGATTAACTCAGATATTATTTTTACACTTAATTGAAAGAGAAATGGCAATTGAGTGTTTTTTTATTTTTATTTTTTTCAAGTAGCCTCAAATGCTTCAGAAAAGTACACTTGTTTAGAACTTGGGGAAATCTACTGGTATTGGTGATTTGAAGGTCTTTAGCAACCTCTGAGGTTATAATTTCAGTGACATGGAGATGGAAGAAGACAAATTACAAAGTGCTAGAAGTTTGTATTCAGAGACCAGGATAATGTATCAGCACTATCAGCAGATTGTTGGTTGTGGAAAAGAAAAAAAAGAGGGGCCAATCTGTGAATGAAAATGTCCACACACTTTTAATCACAGAAAGGTACTTGAAGAATCTGGTTGTTATGTAGCTGTAAAAGTGTCATTAAAATTGACTTTAATTCAGGTTGCTGACTTCTAAGGGTGAGAAAAAGAATTGGAGAATGTGGCAAGTTTAGATGGTTGGATGGATAATTATGTGATTGTCTCTATTGTTATTAGGAAGAAAAAAGATGTATAATGGAAAGGCAGAATATCTTTTCTTTGAAAAGGCAGATCTCTTCAGTGTTTCAATTGCATCGTGTAGAGTGAATACATAAAAAACAGTAAGCACAAAATGATCTAAAGAGTTACAGTAGCTGAGTGGTGACTATATCCCAGGAGTGTCTTAACTAGAAGGAAATGCTCACAGTAAGTGAGTGACTCAGCCTCAAGGCTGGGCATTCTTGGAGAAGCATCCCAGATTTCATTGCCTGGTATTTCATTCTGAATTTTATATTTTAAAGCTACTTTTGAATTTTCATTTTGAGATATAATTAACATTTAATGAAATTTCTTTTTTCATTTTATTTTTCAAAATTGTATTTCTGTTTAGGTAATGTTGATACATGTTTGGTTATACAATGCAGTAGTTTATAGAACATTTAAAAAGTTGTAAGCCTTCACCACTATCTAATTCCAGAACAATTTCTTAACCCCCCTAAAAAAGACCTTACATTAATTAGTGCTTATTCTCCATCCCCTCTCCCTCCATCTAGGTCTTTTATCTGCATAGTGTTTCTATAGATTTGTCTGTTCTGGACATTTTATATAAATAGAATCATCAGCCAGTGTCCCTTTGTTTCTGGCTGCTTTTCCTTATTGTATTGTGTTCAGGGCTCATCCACATTCTAGAATTTATCAGCACCTCATTTCTTTTTTTTTCTGACTGAATAGTATTCCATTATATGAACATATCATATTTTATTTATTCATTCTTCAGTTGGCAGACATTTGGGTAGTTTCTACTTTTGGGTTATTGTGATTGATGTTACTATTAACATTAGCATAGCCTGGGCCCCCCTGGTGGGAGCGCTGTACTGTGGAGCTGTTGGCAGCGGTATGAGTTTGACCCTGGCAGGGGAGATTCCCACATGGCGCCACAGACCTCTCTTGCTTCGCCCGCTCCACCCCTCAGTGGTGTATTTCGGTTGCTCTGCCTGTTCTGCTCCCCACTCTGTCTCTGGTGAACCCTTTTGCTGCCCCACGCCTCTGGCCTGTACCCCAGTGTGTATGCATAAATAAATAAATCTTTTAAAAAAATAGCATACCCTTTTTTGTGAACATATGCTTTCATATCTCTTGATATATCTAAGAGTCTAATTTTGCTCAAATGGTAATTTTATATTTAAATTTTTGAACAACTATCAAGCTATTTTATAAGGCGACTGTGCCATTCTACATTCCCTTCCCCGTTGTATGAAGTTTCTACTTTCTCTATATTCTTTCTATTTTATTTTCCATCTCTGTGACTATAGCCCTCCTAATGGGTATGGAACAGTCAGTAGCCCACTGTGGGTTTGATTTGCATTTCTCCATTGACTAATGATATTAAATATATTTTTCATATATACTTATTAGATGTTGATTGTCTTCTATGGATAAATGCCTGTTCAAAGTTTTTGCCTATTTTTAATTCCATGAAGGGGGGAAAGTGCTGCTCTCAGAAGCAGGGACTAAGAAATACTGTGCCAAACAGAAAGGCAATAAATACTTAGTTGAAAAATATTTGCCCATTTTTAACTGAGCTATTTGTGATTTTATTATTGATTTGTAATAGTTCTTTATACATTTTTGATATTAAACTGTTACCAGATACATGATTTACATATTTTTCCATCCAGTCTGTAAATTATCTTTTCATGTTTTGATGGTGTCCTTAGAAGCACAAAATTTTTTATTTTAATGAAGTAAAATTTACCTGCTTTTCTTTACTTGTTTGCTCTTTTGGCATTAAATCTGGAAAACAATTACCTAAGCCAAAATCATACAATTTATTCCTATCCTTATTTCCAAGACTTCCATAGTTTTATATATATTAGTTTATATATATTATATATATTTTATAGTTTATATGTATTTTATATATTTATTTTATATATATTTTTATTCTCTATACTTTTATATATATAATATATTATATATTATATAATATATACTATATATCATATAATAATATCATATAGTATATATTATATAGCATATATTGTATATATTTTATATATTTATATATATTTTTATTCTATATATATTTTTATATATTTTTTATATATATTTTATAGTTTATATATATATTAGTTTAAAAGAATGCAGTTGGAATATATATATATAAATAAGAATGCAGTTGGACTATATATATATACACTATATATATATATATACTATATATACTATATATAATTTAAGGATATATAATTTAAATAATATTTGTAGTTTATTTTTTTAAATAATTAGGTAGAATCATTTGCTAGTTTATGTTCTTAGTCACCCTTCCTAGAAAGTTGATTTTCTGTCTCTATAGCTTGACAGCTTCACTGGGTGTGGCAGCCCCTAATTTCTCTGATGGAAATAGAGGAAAAGTACCTAGCTAGACACTACAGCCTGAACAGAAGTTGATGACTGTAGTCATAGAAATGCTAGAAAAAAATAAATAACAGCCAGCAATTGTGGTCTGCAATTTGAATATTATTTGTCGTTAATTGTACTATAAAGGGTATTTTAAACTTAATATTTGTAGGTTTGCTTTTAGGAATATATATACAGCGTGAGAAGAAAGCTTTAGATAAGTAAAATTTTCAACGCACTCATGTACTTATGCTCATGAGAAACTCATCACTGAGCAGCATGATTTAACTCCTTCTTATTAATCTGAAAGAGCACATCTAAATAACTTGGAGTTGTTAAAAAAAGCTGGTCCTTGCTTGATGCTAAAATTGTGTTGTGTCTGTGATAAAGAGAGAACAGGAATACTAATGAACTTATTTTCTAAGACATTGCTCTTTTTTGAGATAAGAATGTAATAAAAATGTACAAACAACATGTGTACTCACCTACCAAGTATGTGTTGTTCCTGTTATAATGCATTGAATTTGATGGGTGAAGGGCAAATTCAGCTGATATGATTTTGTGATTTATCACATTTTGTAAATACAGTTTTATGCATTTGGGGAAAAAAAATCTTATCTATTAATAAGGATCTATATATTCTTTCCTTCTTTCAGTGTTTTTTCTTCTGCATTTATATCTCACAATAAATATATTCACATATTTTAATGAAATGTATTCATTATTCTTATGTAATTTATGGTGTGATTCAGAGTTGTTTGGTTTGGATAGACACCCACCAAGATTTAAGTGATCAGAGCCCTTTCTCTCCTTAAGACAAAAGCAGATTTTTAAAAGTAAAATTGTACATATAGCCATTGGGATCATACGGTGCATTTAATTGGTTCTGTTTCAAATTTATTGTATACAAAAGGTGTCATACTGTTAAAACCCCTTTCTGTCAACATCATTGCTGACCTCTAGTTGGTTGTGGTCTATAAATCTAGGAGTAAGGGGTAGGGTATTTGATTAAAACAATTTTATTTTACTCTATGAGAAAATAAGCATATAAAATTGGACATTACTTAAGCGTATACTTATTTCCACATATAATTTATATATTTCATTTTTAAAAGCTATGTAAGGTGTGGACCAGCCTTGGAATAACATATTATTCTTTATGTCTATGCGTAATCATGCTATGTAGAATTCACCAAAGATGCTGATGCTCCATTTACTTGGTTTAATCAGTTTGGGAACAGCATGATTTGCTAAATGATATGCTGGTCATTCAAATTCATCAAAGTACATATAACCAGAGGCTAGACTGAATCATGTTTCTGCTCCCAGGTTACAGTGTGCCGTGGTATAAGGGCATGGTTAGGAATCTTCTGTCATCATATGGAGACCATTTCCAGGAGCCCTATCTTACTTGAACATACCACAGGGAATGTGGCAAGAAACATGTCCCCCCTCCTCCCCAGTTTGACCTTGTCCCATGTAGATTTATGTAAGTATGACTTACTTTGGCCATTGCCCAAATAGGGCTGCAGATACCTTGTTATAGGAAAGTGACCAAAAAAAAAAAAAAAAAAAAAGAAAGAAAGAAAAAGCTGCAAGCTGAGTTGATATAAAAAAAAGTCCTATTAAGGTTATTTTTTTCCAGTTTTTATTTTGTATTTCTGAAAAATCAACTATTGTAAAGAAAATAACTGTCAATGGGAAACTCAGATTTTAACTTCATATTCCATACTGTGACATAGATTTTAGTGGAAGACAGTCTCCAAAAGGTGAACTAGCAATAGGCCCTACTCACCGACACATTTTAATAGAGGTTTAATAGAGGTTTCTGAGAATATTTTAAGCTAGAAGAGGTGAAGATGATTGAATTTTCTTTTTAAATGGAGGAGCTTACACATTCTTAGCTTATTTTAGAAATCCTTCTCTGTGGATCACACACATCTACACTGGTTTTCATGGAACAAAAGTGAAATTAATTCACATCTCACCAATAACACGTATATATTGCACATTAATTTTTTTAAAAATGGGGCGCTCACACTTTTCTCAAGTGTGCCTAAATTTGGTTTAACATGTGGGACAAAGAATAAAAAGAACAGCTTGTCATGCTTCTCCATTCCTTAGAATATATTCCCCCATCCCCTTTTTTTCTCTTTGGCTTTAGAGTTCAAGTATCATACTAGTGATATTCAAAGTTAGTTGTTTGTGGGTCCTTCCATCTCTATTTTAACTGAACTATTTTCATCAAAAATTCTATTTACCTGATTTTGTTGTTGTTGTTTATTTTTCTGCTTTTTCCATTAAAATTGTAAGCTACAGTGTAAATCTTTATCTTGTGGGCAGTGGGTGAGATCAAGGATTTAAATCAGGGACTGACCTGATCAGATTTACGTTTTAGTGTAAATACAGGTAGTGTTCAGAGAAGGTTATTAGTGGTGTGCTGGTGGGGGCATATCTGAAGGCAGACAGAAGACTTAGAAAGGGTTATAAGAAGAAATGATCACAACCTGGTTTAAGATATTGATGGTGGATTGGAAAGACATAGAAGAATTTAAGCAACATTAAGGTGCTAAAAATTCATAGGTCTTGGTGCTTGACAGATATAAGTAGTGAGTAAAATGAAGAGTCAAGGATTATCTTCAGGTTTCTCATCTAGTGGAGTTACACAGGAGAAGAAAAAATGTTCTTTTTTATATAAAACACAATGAGTTCAATCAAGAGTTTGTTTCATATTAAGTGCATGATGACTGTCAAGAGGAAATATCCAGTAGATTGCTGGAAATGTGAATATAAAACTCCAGGGAGAGATCATGTTGGCGTTTAGAGTTCAATTTTATCAAAGCATAAATGGCAATTGAAATAATTTTCCTAGGAAATGGGAATATGAAGCCATTTTTCCTAGGGCAAATATAGCGAGGAGAGTTGAGGTCTGAGAGTAGGGCCCTGAGGATTGCTGACATTTATGGAATTAGCAGATAAAATAGAGCTCAAGAAGAGAAAATGAAATGCAACTATGAAGGTAGGCAGACAGCCGGGTGAATGGACGGGGGGAGAGGGAGTTGTCACTCTCAACTATCAGTGGGGGTACCATGAGAAGAACATTTCAGAAAGCTTTTGATCTCCAGCAAGAGATGATGCAGAGGAAGCAATTAGGAGAAATCTATTAGACATTTATAGAATCAGCATTTATTGGGGGCTTATTGTGAGTGTGGTTTTTAATCTCAGTTAATGCTAGTGGCCAGCTTTTGAAGTGTTGCATAAAATGTGTCAGCACAGTTAATCTGGATAACCTAATACAGGTTGTGCCTTCTAAACTTTTGCACCTCTTAAAATAAAATGTTAAACTGCAATAAATGACCTTTCCCATGTTGTAAAAAAAATATAAATGCTTTTCTTTATTGAGGTCCAAATGCATAATTTACAGGAAAACATTCATTCCTGTGAAGAATAATTTCATTAAGAGAAAAATGGATATTTTCTTAATGTTGCCTTTCAAAGAAAGCAATTCTTTACTTTTATTTTCAGGGAAGCCAAATCTGATGCAAATTGAAATTGTATCTTCATATGCAGAGACCTAAAACATGAAATGCTTGACACACTTAAATGACTTCTATCATTTTACTTTCTTGATGTTGACTGTGCACATATATAAATAAGACAGTCATGAGATAGTTATGATTATTTAGATGAAAAAAACACACAGTACTTTGCATAAAATGATGAGAAAATGTAACTGGAAAAACTAGGAAAAATGGAAAGTCAATCCTAGTATTATTTTCTTCTCTTTAGTTTATGATTATTTAGATGAAAAAAACGCACAGTATTTTGCATAAGATGATGAGAAAATGTAACTGGAAAAACTAGGAAAAATGGAAAGTCAATCCTACTATTATTTTCTTCTCTTTAGTTTATGATTCTTACCTGTCCATTGTGATAAAAAAGAATACTTTTATGTCGCATTGTATTTGAAATTGAGCCCTACTTTAACTTCCTTCTGTATTTAAAGATCTTACTAAAAAGATGTGTTAAATGCAAAATAACAAATTTTGATTCTAATCTCTGAAACATGATAAAATGTCAATTGCTTAACAATGAAAAAACTATAAATGAAAATATGATGCTAAATCTGAAAAATACACAAGTGGATAAACATGTAGGAAATGTTCACAAATTCAAAAAAGTAAATCCTTTTTGGATTTACTACAGTTTTGGACAAAAGTTGTTCTTTGGGGAACAAGAAAGCCAAATTGGAAGAAGGGCATTTATTTGACAAGTAACTTAGGTAACTCAAATCATTTTGAGATTGCATGAGACCAATTTTATGAAGTCTTGTTGCTGTGTTTTCCTTAAGTTGTTATCATTTATAACCTGTTCTGTTTGCCAAATTGTTTCATATGTTATTTTCTCTAAAAGCTGGAATTTTCCTTGATTTTCTTATAAACTATAATCTGGCACTTCTAGTATCTTACAATATATTGACTATTTTCACACTGGCTGTATATCTGGCTGAGTGTGATTACAACAGGCTGCTTGACTTTACCTGAACAAACCTTTCAGTTTTACATTTTATGCCGTTGCTTAAGCACGAAGGCCCCTTCCCCCCAAGTACTCCCCCCTTATTTTCTACCTGCTCAAAAAGATAAGGACCATCTCAAATGTTGTTTCTCCTGTATAATCTTCATCTTTCACCTCAATCAAAATTGCTTAAACCTTCTTTTTATTTTTGTCTTGTGAGTCCCCCTTTCACTGTCAAGTAGAGGCAGAGACACTGGGTGACTTCCTTAGAATTGTGTCTGAGACTTGGTGGTCTTTACTTAAGGGAAGGTCACAGAGATGGAGCCAGTGTTCCACAATACAGGATCCAGGGAAGAAGCCAAAATCAGACAATGACTCATCAACTCCAAATGATTAGGCTTTGAGGGGCAGCGCAGTCTGGAGGCTCCAGTGAGAACAGAACATATAGTTTGAAAGTAAGGAGAGAGATGGCTCCTTCAGAAAAAGTCATTGACCCTAAGAAGACTGGACTGTTAATAGGAGATGCCTGCAGGCTTGGGGGACAGAGGTTGGTATTAAAGACCCTAGCTTGAGGAGGACTCTACTACTTTTTCTCAGACATTTAACACTTACTACAATATTTCATTTATGTATACTAAGTTGGCTTTATTTTTGTTTTTATTGTATTCATCTTCATATCTATTCCTCACTTAGTATAATATGTGGTACTTCCTAAGTGCTAAATAAATGTTTCATTTATTGTGTAAATGTTGAACCTATTATATAAGTATGACATATTGACATTTCTAATTTTATATTAAAATCCATTCATTTAATCTTTCATTTATTAAGAAATAAGTACTGAAGTACTTACTCTGTCTTGGGAATTATACAGAAAGCAAAATTATCGCTTATTTCACCAACTAGAGGAGAAGATAAACAGCAAATGGTTTAAGTGGTTACCAGAGTTGGGTTATATCCAGTGACATGTTTATGCATGGTACTTTGTGAGTGCCCTTTGGGAACAGGTGTACTCTCGGAGAAAAGTTAAGGAATACATTTTAGCTGAGAGAAGGAATGAAGAGGAGTCTGCCAGGAAAGTCATGGGAATTAATGCATGCAGGTGAATGTACTGGGGACTCGAGAAAATGTAGGAGAAGTCAGATGGTTCATACCAAAGGTTCAAAAAATATTCTTTTAACTTGAGAATCACTGAAGGATGTGTGAAGTGGTTCCATGTGCATTTATGTTTTTTACTGTTCTTCATATTCCAGTTAATTTCCGATGTTCCATGTCACATGTGCTTCTAGGAATCTATTTGGTCATAGAAAATTAAACCATCCAGGAATTACTGGAAAAGTTGATACCTCTGTCACAAATATAATCACCAATATAAATTAACAATTGTGTCTACACTGGAAACTCCATTTCCTGACCTGATAATTCCTTTAGAAAATTTAAATTCAGTATCAGGCATAAATAACATATGTAGGCCAATACTTTATTTTGTAATGTATTAAGATAAAAATAAGATATCATAATTACTTCTCATGCCAAATAATATTTTTGAAATTGAATGTATTAATATTTATTGTGGGGATATCTAGGTTTAAGTTTAAAATATATTTTATTAGTTTCATAATAACACAGCTGAACTAAAATATCATGGTGGTTTATGATGCCTGGTTAAATGCAGTAATGGTCTTTCTATTGCAACAGCATTTCCTTATAATACTTGAAACACTTATTCTTTATCTTGGTTTCTATGTTTGTTAAAACAGGACTTTCATGAGATAGACAAATTCATATTTACATGTGTCAATGATACTGCTTTTGTAATTAAGGATAAAACTTCAGTGTTTCAGGGTTATAATTTGCTCCTAATAGACTTACTTTAACATTCATTGGTATTCTGCAGATTTTATTCCTCAGAAAATTTTAGTGTGTTATAATTATGTAAGAAACCTTGACATTTGTTTTAAATTGTGGCAGATGTATGTCTAAATAAGAGCAGATAGTTGCCTATCCTAATGCATTATTTCTTGAAAGGTCTTCAAGAGCATATCTTTATCATTCCAGTGGATCCATTCAGTGTTCTATTCCCTTAGCAGTCAGTTTTACTTCTGATAATAATATCCTTTTAAGTATCATTTGGGTAGGTCTTAAGAGTATAATAATATAATTAGCAGCTACCCAGAAATAAACTTCCCTTTACAGATTTCTGGGATGTATGATAAGATACTTTTTCGAAGATTTTGTAAATATGGAAAAGAATTTCTTCCAAATAATGTTGTTTAAAAATTGTATCACCCAATATGGATTGTGAACTAAGAACCTATGGATGAGTGTAAACTGCCAGCATAGGAGAGTATGACAGTACTTGTAGATCACACTGGGAATTCTTGAAACTTAATATAGAATTCACTACTTTTATAAATTGCAAAAGAGATGATAAATTTTGACAGTAAATTTCTTTGGGAGCACATTCAGTGAAGTGTACTTTAGAATAATGATAAGCTTTATAAACTGTTTCAGTGTGAATGACTCACTATACATTTAATAAGTGAAGAAAGATTTTGTGATAATTGTAGATTAATATTAAACATGAATTAGTCAACTCTTCTTTTACATAAAATGTGAAGCTTAAATGGTATGCAGAGTTACAAAGAAAATAAAATGAAATAGAACATAAAATGTTGCCCTCAGAAAATCTAATGTAAATCTCCTCTGTGTGTGTGTGTGTGTGTGTGTGTGTGTGTGTGTGTGTGTGTATAAACTGAACTGTATAATCCAGTCAAACAGTAGGTATGTTGTTCTCATTCATACTAAGGGGTAACTGACCTGCTGTTGAGTGTCTATGTGACTGAACTGACAGAGCCAAATGTTAAATGATTTTGCAGTATTTTATCCTGGCATTGATAACAGTGCATTGCCTTTTCTTCTGAGCTATCTCCTTGATGTATAGCCTGGAAAATGTGGGTCATTAAATCATTAGAGGCACTTGACTGTAGAGGATTATATACCAAAGTATGCTACTTGATTTTTTGACTTAAACTATTTCAACAAATTAAAGGAGTTGGGACTGCTTTTATTCTCTTTTGGAATGGTTAATAATAATTGATTCACCTTGTGAATTATATTCATCATACTTATAGTCACCCAAGCTTTAAACTTTTGATTTGTGGTTGGCTTTATCCACCCCAACCCTTATCTACATATTCTGTTACATAGAATTTTAATTTCAAAACTAAAAAGGAAACTCAAAGTTCATATAGTTCAATTATCATCTGAGATATGAATCCTCTTTATAAGATCGCTGATAAATACCTGAAATGTGTTTTCAATACCTGGAATGACAGGTAACTTTCTAAGTCCTTTCAAATTTTCCTTCCTGATGTTTTATCTGTTCCCTTTCTTTTTGTTCTTTTAGCTTTTAACCTGGTTTTGATCATTATCAGGCCTGCATGTCTGCAAACTGATCTTTCTCCTCCGATTTTTCTTTCCTAGAATATCTTTATACCACTGTCTGAATAAAATTCCTCAAACACTTTGATCATATTACTGTCTGACTCAGAAACATTCAGTAATTCCTTGTAACCTGTAGGATAAAGTCAAAACTTATTAACTTGAAATAAACTGGCTCTGACATTTATCTCTGGGTTTAACTTCAACTATTTATGCTTCTCCAACCCACCGTCGAGTTTAGTAGTTTATCTACTTTTATTGAAATGATCTTGTCCATTCTTGTTCTAATCCTATTTTTGATGCTATTTCCCTTTCCTCTTCTTCCTGCACCACTACTCTCTTTATTTCAGTCCACCCTGTATTTTCAGACCCAAGTCAGTGCCTCTCTTTGGCAACTACTCCAGACTATAATCAGCACACAGGGACATTTGCTTCTGAACTCCTAGGGTGGCCATTTCCAGCCTCATTCATTTGCTGCTTAATCATGAGCTAACTGGGAATGCCCTTATATTGTTACATTGGACTGTAATTTGTCTTTTGTATTGATGTTTAATTTATCACATTTTTTAACTTGGCTTTCTCCCAGATTTATTTTTTGAGATGACATGGTATAAAGCAGATGGTTTTCAAGCTGTATTCCACCAAAGCTTAAAATTCCTGAAAAGATGCCTGAGGGAGGGAGAGTGTGTAGAGGGAGACTTATGGTTTCCACCAGCTTTCACCAGCACGTCTGCTTTCATCTGTTTCTTATAGTAAACTTCTACATTTGATCACTTTTGATAAAAACAATGAGACTAGAGGTGTTTGGAAACTATGGGAAAACTGTAGAGGAAATGAACCTAGGCTTAGAGTGCAGAGACTTTGGATTTTATGACCAGTTTTTCTCTTCCTGGACTTTAGTTTCCTCAGTTTTTAAGCTGTAAGGATATATACTAGCCTGTGTCCCTTCAACTTTAAAAGTCTCTAATGCTAAGAAAATTAGCTTTATTAAAATAAAGTTTTATTTTTTAATTTAAAATTTTTATAGAAAAGGTGTTTAATTAGGAAGTTCTATTACACAGTTGTTTGGCACTTTTAGTTACTATTATGATCACTCATAATTACTTGATAATTAGATATGAAATAGGCAGGTTATATTTCACTCGTTCTTTTTGATCAAAACTTTATATATGGAGTTTATTTGCCTTTTGCGTCTCTGTACTACTTGTGAACTTTTCGTAGCATCAGCCCTTAAATCCTTATACAAATATTTAAACACAAAAAACATTAAATCCACAAACTGTAGAATTTGAAAACAACTGTTGGGTATTCAAGCAATTTAAAAAAACACGAAGGCAAAATCTGTAAACTTGTGGAATTCCACTCCCTAGAAAACATTTGTCCAGTATCCCTTTCGAAGTAGGAGGTAAGGTGTTTCGATGATCTAGAATATGTATTACACTGCTATATGTAAGGAAGACAAAATATATCTTACTTGTTTTACTTGTTCTTAACCTCGTAACTACAAGTATTTAAGGACACCAACCTGAATACACTATAGGAGTATTCAGCTCAAAAGAATAATTTAAAATCTGAATTATACCAAGTTTGAGGTATACCAGGAACTATATAAATTGATTCAAATCATAGCCAAATTGAAACAGATCATGGCCTCAACTTAATCAGTGGTTGGTAGTGTGTTATAAACCAAGGCTCAGTCACAAACCAAAGTCTGTAGGTGAAATACTGTAATTTCCAAGAAGTTAAACAGAATCAAGACTTTTCTAATTTATGTTTTAAACTCCTGTTTTTTTAGAAACAAAAGCCATTAAAAATACACATAAAATATATTAGTAGAACAAGTCTTCTGTGTATCAATATAGCATAAGCTGCTTAAAGTTGTCATCATAGAAAAAAGAGTGAGTATTTAACAGGTTGATAGTACTTATGATATGTTGGTATGAGGGCTTCTGCTGCTGGACTGTTAAGCAGCATTCCACCAGGAGTTTTGGGGTGTCTCTTCAGCAGTGTAGATCCCTTTCAGAGTCAAAGAAATAATATTTTTTTAAAAAAATTCCCAAGTTACTTTTCTGAGGTAATGTTGGTTTGCATCTTTATAACTTCTCTGGGGTTTATAGGTTCAGACCTCTACAAATGCATACTTTTATACCCTGTCCACCACTGTACTCCAACAATCCTCTACCATGTTTCATCAGGCCCCTTCTTCCCTCACTTCCACCCCACCATCTTCCACTCTTATTGCCTTAGTTCTGCAGTCAGGTGTTAAAGAGTTTATTAACGTTTTGGTTTTGACTGACCCCTTGTTATGTTTCCCTATATTCCACATGTAAGTTATACTATCCAGTATTTGTCTTTCTCCTCATTTTTTTTTTGGTATTATCCTTTCCAGTTCCATCCATATTGTCACAAATGGCAAGAATCCATCCTTTTTTTTTTTATAACTGAGTAGTATTACACTGTGTGTGTGTGTGCGTGTGTGTGTGTGCATATCATAGTTGATGCTCCCCATTTGCACTTCCACCTCAAGCAAGTCTGTCTTATTTAAGAAGAGAACTATGAAGACATTGCTGAAAACTTGGTTATTGACATTTTCTTCAAAAATGCTAAGAAATTCTGTAAAGCAGTTGGTCAATCTATCTTCCATAAGTATCTGGTCAGGTTCTCTTGAGGAAACAAGGAAGCATTGTGTCATATTCTGCAAGAATTATTCAAGCCAACATTTCCTTTTTGTTCTTTCACCACATATGCCAGACATTTATAAAGTAACATATTACATTTCAAAGTTGCAATTATGAATGCTTGTTGGTAGGCCATCTGGAAAGCAGAATATCTTCTTCAGTTGGAGTGTAATATGGCTCTCTAAGTTTACATGTTATCAAGAAACTACTTTTAAAGATTCACCCAGTTGAAATTATTGATTCTGATCATGCAGATTTGGTATGCATCTATCTGCCCATAACATTCTTATAACAAAATGATTGTCAAAACCAAAACCAAAACTGAAAATCTGGAGTTTTCACAATCCCTGGGACATTATGGGTCACTAGGTGTCAACTGAGAGCATCTTCTCTCCAATGAGTTGGGTTGAATTACCTCCGCAAAGAATTGGACATTTCTTTTAAATTTATTAGCACCTTCATGCCTTTGATCATGATGCTGTAGATAGTTCGATAAAATTCTTCACATGTATACTTTTCAAAGTCCTGCCAGTGGAATGTCCACATTGGTTTTTGGATGGTGACCTTGCAGTTTAGCCTGCACTTAGAAGAGGGATTTTCATAAACTGTTTTAAGTAGGCTTGACTTTTCCTATGTGAAACATATGTCCATCTCCTTGAACCTCTGCTGTGCTAGCTAGTCCCCATCGCCCATCACCACAGAACCAACAGTATAGAGAGAGAGACAGGAAATCTTGATGCCTTTTTTTTTTTTTTTACACCAAACAGTATTAACTACCGCAAAGACTTTTCTTGGAGTGTATAAAAGAGCATCTTTTTTGGAGTGAAAGATTTGGACTTAAATCCTGGCCCTACACCTGAGGAATCTTGGGCCAATTACTTTATTGAATCCCAATTTACTAATTTCCAAAATAAAAATAACCATAACTATTTCTCTCAGGATTGCTTTGTCCACCAAATGAGAACATTAGTCTGAAGTGGTTAACCCAGTGCTTGACACTTAGGTTATCTGGACTTCTCTATAATTATTTGTCTTCATTTTTAGACCAATTTATGATTTTGGATTTTTTTTTCAATTATCAAACACTTCAAGGATAAATATTTGTCACCATTCAAGCTCTGAAAACATTTTCAAATGAAATTAAAAATGTATTAGTAAGGATAATTTCAATGCAATAAATTGCTAACAAAAGATATTTAGATATCTAGTTCTTTTTACTTCAAAATATCGATCATATTTACATGGGGGATAGGAAAATAATTTATTGAGTGGTAAAGGAGACTATAGATATTTCCTCTACTTTGTTTTAGTGATAGTTACATTGGTGTTTATAGTTTCAAAAGTCAACAATCTAAATATCTTTGTTTTTTATTTATGGCAATTTATACCTCAACTTAAGAAGATGTATACATACAATATTATATACACAATGGACTAATATTCTGCAATAAAAAGATGAAGCATTTCCATTTGTAACAACATGGGTGGACCTGGAGATTATGCTAAAATAAATATGTCAGATGGAGAAAGATAGTATATGATTTCACTTATTTGTGGAAGATAAAGATACAAACCAAAGGGAAAAACAAAACAAAAGCAAAACTTTTAGACTATATGAATAAAATGGTGATTACCAGAGGAAAAGGGGGATCCCGAGTGGGTAAATCAGGTATGATGGAGGATGGATATTATAGTGCTGTGTACCTGAAACCTATATAATGTTATAAACTAATCTTACCTCAGCAAAAAGCTTTTTTAAAGTGCCCACGTTACTTTATATGCTGTTCAAAAAGGCCGTACTTTCTACTTTAATTTGACTACATATAGAGTTCAGAACAATAGTCTTAGTCTGTTACTCAAGACTCTGTTTACGTGTGTAGACATTATATATAGGAATTTAAATTGATGAACTATGCATATTTCATTAATAGATAACATCATTCATATTTAGTGTTTGCTTTTCTCTTATGCCTGAACCTAAAACTTCACTGTCCATTGAGCCTTTTGTAAAATATATGTCAGTTATTTATAGAATTTTTTTAATAGATATTTAATTTATTTTTTTATTCATATCTTTTACATTATTGTGTGTTCCCCATAAGTTACCCACCACCTGTTCACCCGTGGAGCCATCACCATAATCCTCCGTGCTCCCCTCTTCCCCCTCTTGAGCCCTACCCCTCCCCTCCTTCCCTGCTGAATGTCGCTTTCTTATTTGGCTCCCCTATATTCCTGTTATAAATGAAACCATTCGATAATTTTCTCTTTCTTTCTGGCTTATTTCACTGATCATGATCCCCTGTAGGTCCATCCATGTTGCTGTGAATTGCGTGTGTTTGTCTTTTTTGAATGCTGAATAGTATTCCATTGTGTATATGTACCACATCTTCTGGATCCAGTCATCTATTTTTGGGGATCTGGGTTGCTTCCATACCTTAGCTATTGTAAACAGTGCTGCAATAAACATGCGGGTGCATGTATCCTTTCGGATTAGTGTTTTTGTGTCTTTTGGGTATATTCCCAGTAGTGGTATTGCCGGGTCATGTGGAAGTTCCATTTCTAGCAGTTTGAGGAAACACCATACAGCTTTCCATAGTGGTTGGATCACTTTGCATTCCCACCAGCAGTGTAGGAGAGTTCCTTTTTCTCCACATCCTCACCAACATTTGTTGTTGCCTGTTTTATTAATGTGCGCCATTCTCACTGGCGTGAGGTGGTATCTCATTGTGGTTTTAATTTGCATTTCCCTGATTATAAGTGATGTTGAACATTTTTTCATATGCCTGTTGGCCATTTGCTTTTCTTCTTTGGAGAAGTGTCTTTTTAGCTCTTCTGCCCATTTTTTGACTGGATTGTTGACTTTGTTTTTGTTGAGTTGTGTGAGCTCTTTGTAGATTTTTGTTCTCAGTCCTTTGTCTTTGTGTGCAAAGATCTTCTCCCAATTAGTAGGGTGTCTGTTTGTTTTAATTATTGTCTCTTTTGCTGTACAGAAGCTTTTTAGTTTGATGTAGTCCCAGCTGTTTATCTTTTCTTTTACTTCCTTTGCTATGGGGGAAGTGGTTTTAAAGATTTTGCTGAGATGTATGTCATGTAGCGTTTTGCCTATTTTTTCTTCTATAAACTTTATGGTTTGAGGTCTTATCTCCAGGTCTTTTATCCATTTTGGGTTGGTTTTTGTGCCTGGTGTGAGGTAGTGGTCTAGTTTCATTTTTTTGCATGTAGCAGTCCAGAAAAATATGGAACACTTCACGAATTTGCGTGTCATTCTTGTGCAGGGGCCATGCTAATCTTCTTTGTATCGTTCCAATTTTAGTATATGTGCTGCCGAAGCGAGCACTATTTATAGAATTTATATAAAAAAACTTGATGCATTTAAGCTTGCTATTAAAATATAATATTTCATTCATAAATAAAGAAGGTCAGACATTTCATTGTTCTCTGAAATAATATTACTTTATTATGTATCACTTAGGAAAGAAATGCCTGCTAAAAGCTATTAAAGCATATCTGCCAGATTAAATTAAACTCATTTTACTTAAGCTTGTGAAAATGAAAGTATACAAGTTTTCAGCCATGGTCTTCATGTAGGTTTTATATTTTAAGCTTTTTTAACTTGCATGAGTTCATTATTTTCCTCTTGGATCTTAGCACAGCTCCATTTAAAATGTTCATGTGAGATCTATAGTTCATTTGCTTAAGGCGGGTATTTTAGATGACAGTTAAGGTAGCATGGTCTTCTAGATGTGATCATACTATATACTTGGATTTCACTGGAGGGTAGTTGATTACCATCCATCGCCAAGTAGTTTCAAAATATTTAATTCTTTCTTTACTCATAAAAGCAGTGATGTATTTTTAGTTTAATTGTATTTATTGTTTTAAATAAAATTTCCAATATTACTTAATCAAGATATTTAGGAATTAAAAATGTTTCTTAGTGAAGTTTCACAAAAATATTGATACATATCAAATAGTTAAGTTTCCCTTTAGAAATGTTACTTTAGGTCATTTTGCAAGGACATAATAAGGAACTTGAAAATAAGTGACATTTGTCTTTTGAATCTTGAGGAAAGCCATTACAAATTATTTTAGACTTGGAGAAGTTACATAAAGTAAGCTGTGTAATATTTTGGGTAGTGAGGAAGTTACCTTTATCTACTCCATATCATTTATTGTTGCTAATCTGAAAATACTTTTAAATTATTATTTAGCTTGGTGATTTAACATAACAATGATTTATTTCTCCATGATTTTGAAATAATAATAAATTTCAAAAATTAGGTCAGATGAAAAGTAGATGGCATTTTAAAGTGTTACCAATTCAACTTTGCATGTATTTATGATGGTTTGCTTCATGTAATCACTCTGAGCTGAATACATTTGCTGTTCTAAAAATGGTATAATCTAAATTTAATGCAGGCCCTACATTTAGGAAGAAGGTGATATTGTGTCCTTTTCTTCTGGCACTTTAAATAATATATTTTTATAAATTCATTTGATAAATATAAGTGAAAAATATTTAAAAAGTTTACTTAAGGAAAGTTTAGACATAGCAATGTCATCACTGCCTTCAATAAGTAGATTCACTGACGTTTGAATAGCTGCTATAGGGAAATACTTATGTAGAGCTGTGAAACAGTAGAAAACATTACCATTGATTGGAAATGGTAATGAGTGGAAGACATCTCAACACTTAGTAGAAATATCTCAGTGGTTCCATAACTGGAAGTGTGTATTTCATTACTTGTTTTGCATTATACAGTTACTTTTAAGATATGTTGCCTTTTTTTCTGTTTGGTCATTTGTCTTTTTCTTTTTAATCTGTAGATTTTCGTTACATGTAATATAGTATGTATCTGTTATATAAGATGAAAATATTTTCTCTCAGTGTTATGTCCTCTCAGGTTATTTTTTTATGGGATCCTTTGACAACAAAACTTTTAAGTCAGTTAATTTATTATTGCCTTAACTTACATTTTATGGATTACTTATTTAGGAAGGGGACATCCTATTGAGTAATTCTTTTCTAATCCCAAAGACAGAAAAATATTTGCCTATGTTTTCTTTATTTAAATCTTTTCATTTTATATTCAGATTTACCACTCATTTGGAATATGTTTATGTAGGAGAAAAGTATAAATGCAATTTTGTTTTTTGTCTGGATGTCTGGATCACTGACTGGCCCAGTAGCATTTGTAGTGTGTTTTCTCCCAACTCAACTGTCGTGCACCCTTTGCCTGCCATTGTCTTTTCATACAGCAAGAGTTTGTTCTGGGCTCTTTGTTCTGGTCTGGTCTGTGTGACAATCTCTGAGTCAATACATTTTGTCTTAATTGCCAATTTATATTAAGCATTAATATCTAGCTAGGTAAGTATTTAGTTTTTCCACCTGATGCATATTTTCCTTCCTTTCAATCTTTGCGTTTTCAATGTGTCTCCTGTAGATGGTATATATCTGTACATTTAGGAGCAGTTTCTTTTTTTAATATTAATACAGTCTACTTTTATTTTCTTTCGCATTCCTGTACTGTCATATTTTGCATTACTATTTATATCAAATGTTATACTACTCTTTCATTGTGTATTTTTTCAGACCCTGTTTTTTAGTTTCTTAGAATGCTATTCATTGTGTATTCCAGTCACGTTCAAACCTATATGCAGTAACACTAGTATGTCTTTAAACCCTGGTCTCCCTCCTGGCCACAGAGGTTCCACATTTTCAAGTTCTCATTAATGATTAAATCCTGTGTTTAAATGTGCTCACAGGGGCCTGTTACATACCTGAACTCTACCACCGGTGGGGCAGGTTAATATGATCTTTCCTCACTTCAACATTTGTCATTCAAATTAAATATTTGTAAAACATAGCTTTTAAAAATACAAACTGTTTATTTGGGGTGAAGTTAGGACAATATACTTGAACCTCCAGCTCTTTGACTGCAATTCAGCACAATGAAAGGATATTTCTTCTGAACAAAGTTGCTACAAAAAGTTGTGAACCATTTGACACCGAAGGCAGAACATATAATGGCAAATGCTCTAACTCAGATGTTACTACAGAACTCACCACTTTTGCAGGCAAGGCAAGTAGGTCTGAACTGGAAGAGATGTCTACCATAGAAATTCCATCTCCTGATTAGATTTTGAAAACCCATGTTCTTTGAGATCTGCTTCTTGATATCAAAGATGCAGATTTTAGAAATCTACTATAAATAGTTTTTTGTCAGTTTTTTTCAGGTACTCCAGAAATATCTTTATTTTATCTTTGAGTATCATATTCCAATTTCCAGAATGATACCTGACACCTCAGAGTTATTAAATAAATGTATGTTGAAAAATGAAAAAAGGAGGTGTGATGGATTCTAACTGGAGACCATCTACAATATGTAAAAAAAAATTAGGCAGAACTGAAAGTAGTTCCACTCTCCCACATCTAGAGGGAGAAAAATACCATCACAATAATGAAATTTTATACTTCACCACTTGGCAATTTTTCAGAGATTTTAATTTTAGGAACATATACCTTATTTAATTGTTAGCTGTTATTACTCTCATAGAAGGGAATCTGAATATTTTGATTTGTGTAGGTGGCAGATACTTCAGCTGTGAAATCTCTTCTATAACAGCTCATGAGAATCTTAACAGGCAGTAAATTTAGTAATAATTTCAATATTTTAAGAAAGCTAGTGGCAGCTGTACCTCTCTACATATCATCTACTTATAAGGATCAATTGAAACAATGTTCTTTTTCATGTTTATGAAACTTTGCAAATATAATATGGTCTTGCTTATGATTTTATGGTAATCAGAAGTTTGGAATTGACCACATTCACCTAATTTGTTAAATGATGTAGATTGGTTCTTTATGGTTCTTGTTGATGAAAAGGCTTGGAAAAATTCATTGTTTGAAATTGGTTCTCTATAATGATTGGTCAAAGATATTGTTCATGTTATGATTCCAGAACCTGAGAATATGTCTTCTCATATAGCAAAGTGAACTTGGCAGATGAGATTAATGTTGAAGCCAGTGAATTTGAGGAGATAGCCCTCAGAGTAATCACAGGAATCCTTAAAAGTAGAGAACATTTTCTGGTTGTTCTCAGAGTGAGATATGATGATAGATTTCAGAGAGTGACAATATCAAAAGGATTCTACCTGCCAGTTCTGGCTTCAGAAATAGAGGAAGGGACCCATGAACCAAGGAATTCAGTGGCCTCAAAAAGCTGGGAATTACCTTTAGCTGGTAGACAGCAAGAAAATGCAGACAGTTCTACCAACTGTAGGAACTGATTTCAGGCAATAACCCAAATAAACAAGGAAGGATTCCCCTCTAGAGTTCTAGAAAGGGTGCAACTCCTCTGACACCTATCTTTTATTTCTCTCTTTTTTTCAAACATACTCTTTTTTTTTTTTTAAAGATTTATTTATTTATGTATACAAGCTGGGGTGTAGGCCAGAGGTGTGGGGTGGTGAGAGGATTCACCAGAGACAGAGTGGGGAGCAGAACAGGCAGTTAGACTGAAATACACTGCTGAGGGGAGTAGAGGGCAAGGCAGGAGAGGTCTGCTGCGCCATGTGGGAATCTTCCTGGTCTGGCATTGAATTCATGCTGCAGTGTCTCTGGATAGCCTTATAGTGTTGCATTCAACCCGTTGCGCCACCAGGGATGACCCTATCTTTTATCTCTTGAGACTCATGTTGTACTTCTGACCTATGATCAATACTTTAAGATTATAAATTCATGTTGTATTACCCACTAAATGTGTGGTTTTGTATTTTAGCAGTGATATAAAACAAATGCAAAGGAGGGTGGGGGAGGGAAGTGGAAAAAAAGAAAACTAATGCAAAACTGATTTTTTTTTTCATGGAACCAAAGGAAAAATATATTAAAATTTATGAAGACAAATTCTTGAATACAATGTTTTTATTATTTGAAAATGAACAAAATGTTGGCTGTCCTATGTATGAGAATAATCTTTTTCCTAGGTGTATTTCATGATGAGTGTGTAATATTTAAACATTGCTGACTGGTATGTAATCATGAGGAAAGAAAAAATCAGGACCCTTAATTCAAATTAAAATTCATGTATAGCATTGAGGTTTGCTTGGAGTGACTTAGTTTTATCACTGCTTTGTTTTCTGTCAGAAAAGAGTTGTATTTAATCGGTTCTCAAAAATCTTGGGAAACATAGTTAAAATTTTGATAGTCACTCTAAAAAGCAAACTAATGTAGAATCCTCTCACATTGTTCCCGAGATGAATGTATCCTGACTGAACTTTGATGTGCAAATTAAATCCCTCCATAATCTTGTTAAATATTCCTCTTGGAGGAGATATATCTCAGAGAAGGCTTGCACATGTGACCATGTTATTATTTCTGACATGTTGAGAAAGGCAAATTCCCCCCAAATGAAATATTCTTTTCAATGACTTTAAAATGTTGCTATATTTTGGAGTTTCTAATTTTTCCCAAGGACAAAAAGACAAGAAGAAATCAAAGCCCAAGGGTTCTTTGCCATTCCCATTTTTTTTTTACCTAATGATGATTAACCGTTTCTGTGTGAAAACCATCTTAGTATTCACCAGTCTGTTTGGGATACTTTTGTGGTTCCATGTGCCACTTCATTATCAGTAATAGAAAACTATAATTGATGGTACGCATGCATACCTGAAACTGAAAAAGATCCACTGGAATAATTAATTTTATCATCTACTAAATCATCCTGGCAAAAACATACAGTAATTCAAATAGATATATTTCCTTCTTCTAAATTATGTACTAAATTGACTTTCACATTTTATTTTTCCTTAACCTGTGTATGTGGTTATGTTTTAGAGAATTGCAGTCAGTATTGGTATCTCTATTTTGGTGTAGTAGCTGAATGTGTGAACATGACAGCTAATCTATGAGAAATAGCATATACTGTAAGCTAACTTTGAAACCTATTTATTATTAGAAAAAGATTCTGGAGTGGTTAAGAGGTAGGCATTGTGTCTGCTTGTGTCTTACTGGTTTCTTGATATGCATTACCCTACAGTAGAGTTTACACAGAAATTTGAAAACTGTTAACTTTTAGAGGAAGTAGTTTACTTGAAATTTCCAGTGATAACTATTAGGTGGTGATGGTGGGAGTGAATTTTTTCTCTCACTGTCTTTTCTCTTTGAGTATCATTATGAAATCATAGGCTTTATATATCCAGAATATTTCAGTGATTCCTGATGAATTCAAATTCAGGGTATTATAGTGTGATTAAAAAAGTAAAGAAAATCTAGATGTGCATAGATTTTCATATGTACACATCTGGTTTCTGGAAACTTTCTGGTTTGTTGGTCTGTCCATGTATGTACCAATATATGTTCATAGAATTACCTCGCTTTGAAACAGGAAAAATAACCCTATAGTATTTCATGGGGTTTGGTATAAATTAATAGGGAAAATAATTCATTTTCTCTAGAAAAGACCCGGAGAAGAGTGTATTGAAGTACATGTATGACCTTGAATGCATTCAGAACAGAACATTGGTTTTAGAGTAAAATGAATCCCTAGGGGAAATGGACTCTTGAAGCAATTGTGAAACCTTTGGCATCCTGTGCTCCCACTTTCTCACTTGCTGTCTGCATAGAGTGCTGAGGACCCTGTAGCCCTCCGCACATCACTGCCTTTTCCACTTCTGTACTGTGTAGTAAATCTTCAAGTATTATCAAACTGTCAAAGTATTGCTTTCTTGATTACTTTCTGTCAAGAATGTCACCTTCTAAAACTCTGGCCTTTCTTCATATTTATTATTGTCATTGCTGTTAGCCTTGTGGTCAGATGTGTTGTATTTTCAAGTCTAGCTTGCTGCTCTTATTCCCCTATTCAGCCTCTGGCAAGTTCCCTATTTTTTAACTGCATTAACTGTGTTTTCTCTCTTATTTTCTTTTTTCATAGTCTTCTCCAGAGTCTTCCACCTTTTAGTTATTTAGGTTTTATCTTTTTAGCCTGAGCTTTTATTTTGTTAGATTTGTGTTCATTGTTATGTGGCAGTATTTGTAAGTTCACTTGGAAAAGCCTTCATTATCTTGTTCATTATCTTTGATGCTATTAAATTCTTGTAAGAGAAGATCTTTAGATTTGAGTTGGGCTTTCTAACTAAAAATGTATATGAATTCATCTTAACATTTTACATTTATTTTTATCATAGACTTTATCTTGAGTTTCTGTCATTCTCAATTGTCTTGCAACTGAATGAAATTTTGAAGTTTATTTTGAAGTTTTCCTTCCCAGACTTTGATAAAAGCATAGTCTTTGATAGAATGGAGCCACTTGTTTTCTGGTTGGTATATGGATTTTCTAAAATAATAATTGTACAAAAAATGTACTGAAAAAACCTTCAGATACTAGTTTAAGGAATAGAGGTGTAACATCCATTTAACAAATACTTAGTGATCCTATACTTATGGGGCACTGTGAAGGTAAAAGACTTGAAGACACTTGGGGTCAGTTGTAAAAATCACACAAAACACTGGAAAATAGCATTAGTATATATCCAGGATACTACTGTATGGGAAGTATAGAGGACAATATACAAAAATACACAGGACTTTTCAGCCCTTGGTGATTCAGATAAATTAGTAAAGGGATGATGAACCGAGAAAAGGAGTAGCACATTCATCATAGGGTGTTTGTAGGACCACATGGGCAATGGGTAAATACACAGCAAAGTGCCTAGCACATAGCAAATACTCAGTAAGTGCTAGCAACTGGTATGAGTAAAGAGCAATGGTTTTACATATTCCTAGTGTGTGAGCCACATTAAACTGTTAGCGGGGAGGACTGACATTCTGTCCTGAAAACTGAGCAATCTGATCCCTTAAGAATCTGAGTGGAATACATGGCCGAGCTTCCAGCCCGGCAAAGCTGTTTCTCTGGAAGTCGTTTTTGGTCTGTGCCACTGATTGAAAATATGATTAGAAATTCAGAGTTCTGCATAATAGACTCTGTGTTCTATATTTTATCCTCAAAAATATTTATCTTTTTTATTTTAAAATAAATACCTGCTCAGTGCAATGGTAGTTTTGTATGGTTCCAAAGTAAGTTTACCTCATGTGGGAAAAGGGAGATAATCAGTGATTGTCTCATAACATTCAGATGATCTAAGTCTGCATCTGACTAATTTTTCTACTTAGGTGAAGTTCTTTCCTAACCTCCTTTCTGATTTACAAGAAGATCTGATGACTAAACGATCTTTTTCTAAGGAGACACTCAGGTAAGTTCAGTGATGTGTTCAAACTAGCAAGTATTTGTCTAGCATTTACACAGCAACCTTCAAATCATATTAGGGTATGAGGTAACCAATCTGTCCATAGTTTTCTGTTCTTATTTCTGAAGGAAATAAACACAGCAATAGTTTGACAAGATGGTAATGTATCTTTTTACCTTTGTGTAAAATCTTTTCCTAAACATTCTAAGTCCAGCTAATCAGTTGTCCAACTTTTCAATATAATTCACTCACATGTTCCTCCATCCTCTAACAATACAGCCTTCTCCTGAACCTGGCTCAGTTGTACAATTCATTTCATTGCTTATAGTTCTTCGGAATATGTCAACTCAATTGGCAGGTACTATGGGAGGTCTTAGGGAGAAGTCCTGAGTTAATTTACACTGTTAACAATAGATTTTGCTCAATTCAGAATTCTTAATATCAGTATCTTGCTCTGACAGCCACCCTCTTTATTTCCAGCTCTCGCATTGTGTCTTTAGTCTCATTGTCCAGGCTTTTATGTCTTAAGACATAACTGTGGGCTGTTAATCTTCCTACCCTAACATCCTGCTCTTGGTTGCTTTAACTTCGCTGTTCCTTATTGACCTTTCTCTGGTAGTTTGGCTCAATTTAGTAGTTCACTTTGTACTTTGTGGGCATTTCCTCCTCTACTTTTTGCCTTATCTTTACAGCACAATTTCAACACCTATAAATATTTCTTCTGCCTTCTTTATCCTCATATCCATGTGTTGGGTATGAGATGCTTCTGAAGAAATATAATGCAGTGATGGAGGCTGGCATTGGCACAAATCCACAGTCATCAGCTGCAGCTGAGCCCGAGTGCTGCCCTTCCTTTTCCCCTCTTCCTTTATTCTTTTTGAAAACATGCTCTGAGATCTGTTTTCTTCATTAGTCTTTTCTATTTTAAAATTGTATATCACTGTGGTCAGAATCAGTTCCATGAGATGTATTCTCTTAAATATTTAAATGTATAAATGTATTTTTGTTGACTATAGGTACAATGTTGTACAGCAGGTATTTAGGACTTACCCATCTTGTTTAAATGAAACTTTATGTCCATTGATTAGGAACTATGCATTTTTCCCTTGACTACCACCATTCTGCTCTTTGAGTCAATGAATTTAACTATTTTATATACTTCATCTAAATGGAATCATTCACTATTTGTATTTTATTTAACATAATATCCTCAAGATTCATCTAGCTTGTCATATTTTGTAGAACTTCCTTCTTTTTAAAGGATTGTGTGTTTGTGTGTGTGTGACATTTTCTTTATCCTTTCACTTGTCAGTGAACATTTAGACTGTTTTCACACCTTGTCTATCATAAATAGTGCTTCAGTGAACATAGGACAGGCAATATTTCTTTGAGATCCTGACTTCAATTCTTTTGGATTAAATGCCTCAATGGAGAATTAGTGGGTCATATGATGGTTCTACTTTTTATTTTTTGAGGAACCTCCATATTGTTTTCCATAGTGGCTGTGCTGTTTTGCATTCCCACTAACACTGCATTCCAATTTCACATATCCTTGCCAACACTTATTTGTTTTTTTTTTTTTTTTTGTCTTTGATAATGATGTTTCTAACAAGTATAAGATGATATCTCATTGTGGGTCTAGTTTGTATTTCTTTGATGATTAGTGATGTTTAGCATTTTCATATATCTGTTGGTCATTTGTGTGTCTTCTTTGAAGAAATGTCAAATCAAGTCCTTAGCCCATTTTTTAATCATGCCATTTTTTGGCTTTTGTTTTTATGATTGAGTGGTATGTGCTCTTTATATATTTTGGATATTAATCCCTTATCAGAGACATAGTTTGCAAATCTTTTCTCCCTCTTCATAACTTACCTTTTTATTTTACTGCTTCCTTTGTATCAAGCTCTTTGATTTGGTGTTGTCCCACTTATGTGTATTTGTTTTTGCTGCTTCTGCTTTTGGTGTTAAACCTGTGAAATCATGGCCAAGATTGATGTCTTGAAGCTTTTTCTTTGTGTGTTTTCTTCTAGGAGATTGAGAGTTTCAGGTCTTACAGTTAAGTCTTTAATCATTTTGCTGTTATTTCCTTTATTTGTTATTTTTGGTCTGTTCAAATCATTTACCTTGGCATTCCCTCCAAAATCTTTGACTAATCTCTTCTGCCCACTTGATACCTTCTTGTTAAGAGCAACAATAGTATAACACAGAGATTTAAGAGCCAGGGTTTATAACCTAGGCTGGATTCAAGTCCTTTATCTACAAGCTATTTTGTGATCCTGGGTAAGAACGAACTTTTTTTCCTTCATATTTCTTCATCTATAAAATGGAGATGATAGAGGCATCTGTTTGATCATGTTATAAGAATAATTGAATTAATGCTGGTAAAAAGCACTTCAAGCAGTACTTGACACTTAATAGGCACTATATATTGGTCATTGTTACCTTTATCACTGACAATGTGGGGAATGTTAGGTTTCACATTCTAATTTCCATCCTCCATATTTATGAGTTTGTCAAGAACTCCACTCTTAGAGCATTTCTTTCATTCTCAGAAATGGTACCTTAAAAGATCATCTATCTTCCTTTTTTTTTTTTCCTGCCTCTGGTGTAGTTTCATATTTATCTCTTTCTTTTACATCTTAAATATATTCCTTGATATAAAATCTATTCCCTGAGTCTATAAGCATTCTAAAATTTCTACCATTCTCAAAACAAACAAAAAAAGTGATCGTTGTACTCCTCATCATCAGGAACAACAAAAAAAAACTAAAGAGGAATCTTCCTTGGATTATTTCTCATATACTGGGTCATTTTTATTTCTTCTCTTCTGTCATGCAGATTTTTTAAAGAAAGATTATTCTTTCCTCCTTTAATTCACTGATTTTGGACTGTAGCTGTAATTTGCTGGTACTGAACAAGGAAACCAATAATTAACTGTTTGTCACTTTCAAAGATTTGCTTTCTGTCTGAAGTCTGCTTTGACCCTCGTTTGGATTTCACACTGTTAGCCAATTTTCACTGTCATGGTGCAAGTTTTCAGGCTCAACCATTCTGCTGTCACCTGGCTCAGCTTGAGGCTGTGTCTTTCCTTGTTTCTTTTCTCCAGCTCCCATTTCTAAATACATGTTTTCTTCAATGTCTCCTTTTCTTCTTACCTAACATATTCTCTGGTTGACTTAGGCTATTCCTATAATTTATATGTTTACCAAGTGTGCCAGTGACTCAAAAACCTCTATTTCTAGCCTAAAACTCTCTCCTGAGCTTTCAAGCTTCTTTCCAACTATTTCCTAGATGTGAACACCCATAGTCATCCAAAATTAAGTACTTCTTAAACACATTGTGTTAAAAATTGTCATATTGCTCCTATGTTTCTATCTAACTAGATGCCTTCAACATCAACCTAAACAATCATGGCCAGAGACCAGGTGTTCCTCTTTGAGTACTTCCTCTCCTTTATTGTGAGCATGTAAGCCCCTATTTATATTACCCTGTTAAATTTGTCTCACTTATATTCTTCCTCTTGGTCTTAACTTTTGCTTCAGGCTTTCACTTTCTTTTTCCTGAACATTTTTTAAAAAGATTTATTTATTTATGCATACAAGCTGGGGTGCAGGCCAGAGGTGGGGGTGTGTGTGAGAGGATGCACCAGACACAGAGTGGGGAGCAGAACAGGCGGATCTACCGAAGTACACGGCTGAGGGGAGCAGTGGGTGAGGCAGGAGAGGTCTGCTGTGCCATTTGGGAATCTCCCTGGCCTGGAATTGAACTTGTGCTGCAGTGGCTCCGGATAGCTTCATAAAGCTGTGACTTAACCTGTTGCGCCACCAGGGAGGCCCCTTCCTGAGCATTTTTAAATGACTTTTTTCCTCCCAATGTCACCTGCTCCTCAATCTATCTTACATACAATTGACAGTTTTGAATCTAGAACATTAACCTGGTCTTGCACTGTTTTGCTTAAATTTCTTAGAAAGGCTCCACGTTACTTATATTTTATGATAAAATTCTTATGATATGCAGTATTCTGCGCTATCTAGATCCTACTTTCTTCCCACCCTTATTTCTTATTAGAACACCTTAATGAATAAATTCCAATCTGTTCCTCCAATATGATGTTCTCCTCTTTAATGCTTACATGCCTTCTCTTAGCATATGCTAATCTTACCACTTGGAATGCCACTATTCCCATCATCTGGAAAACTTTCATTTATTCTTCTAGATCTAGTCCATTTGCTCTTTTGGGGGAGACTTTCACAAATCACTGATAAATTACAAACATTATTTGGTTCTTCTACTTCTCATGGTTTTTTGTAGTTGGTAGTTTTCACACTGACCAGGAATTGTTAGAATTCCCACAGGATCCTGGACATTCCTATATTCCTCACACTCAGGAGTCTGCCTAGAACTTAGTAGGTGCTTAGTGCATGTTCAAGTGAGTTTTAGAACTACACATTTAAAAAGGAAGAAAGAAAGAGTTTTTCTCAGTGTAGCTGGAGAGAGAATAGGAAAAATGGTGGAGCTGGAAGGGTATCAAAGGAAAAAAGAAAACTGTTGGTAGGCTACATGATATAATATACAAAGTCCAAGGGAAAAATAGAAAAGCATGAAAAAAAATAGATCCTTGGGTAGAGGAGAATATTTGGGAATAGTATTAGGAAAGAAAGAAATGGGGTATGATTGAAGTTCTGTTAGGCACTGTAAATTAAGAATGCAGGGGAAAAGATGGAAATGGAAGGAAAAGGGGAACCTCATGTGAGAGAAGATCCTGAGTAACAAAATTTGCCAGGGAGTATCTGTGGAAGAACGAGGGGCCATTTTCTTCTAGTGACTGCTTTGCACATTTCTACTAGCTAATGATGCTAAAAAACAAAGTACTGTTTCTCCTTAAAACATATTAGCACAGAGGTCTCCCTGGTGGAGCAAGGGATTAAGTCTCAGTACTATGAAGCTATCTGCAGCCACTGCAGTATGCGTTCCATCCCTGGCCAGGGATCACATGGGGCAGCAGACCTTTCTTGTCTCACTTGCTGCTCCCCTCAGCAGTGTATTTCAGTTAATCTGCCTGTTCTGCCCCCCATGCTGTCTCTGGTGAATCCTCTTACTCCATGCACCTCTGGCCTACAGCTCAGCTCTTGTATGCACAAATAAGTAAATTAAATCTTTAAAAAACAAACAAACAAACAAACACACAAACAAAGACAACATATCAGCACAGAACCCTGAGCCCATGCTGCATTCTCTGCAATCTGCTCTTAGGGCTTTGGAAAACATACTGAACAGAGAGTTGGTCTCACTTGCAAAGAACTCCTAGTGCTTTGCTCTTCTTCCATTATATTCTGAAATTTTTTAAAAATAAAATTTATTTAAATTTTTAAAAAATTTTATTTAATTATTTTTTGCATAGAAGAACTGGGGTGTAGGCCAGAAGTTGGAGGGGTGGGCCAGAAGTGCAGTGGTGAGAGGATTCACCAGAGACAGAGTGGGGAATAGAGCAGGTGGATTGGCTGAAATAAACTGCTAAGGGAAGCAATGGACAAGACAGGAGAGGTCTGCTGCGCATATGTGGGTTAGCTCCCTGTCCAGGGATTGAACTCAGTCCATTGAGGTAATAGCACTGACACTTAACCCCTAGGCCACAAGGGAGGCCCTAAACTTTATTTTTACTATAGGTTTAGGTTCACAGTAAAATTGAGAAGTACAGAGACTTCCCATGTATTACTTACTTCTCTGTATATGAAGTCTCCCCCATTATCAATATGCCCATTAATTGTATTTGATTAATACACGTTAACACATTGTTATCACAGTCTATAGTTTGTAGTAGGGATCATTTTTGGTGTTGTATTTTCACATTAGTGCTATATATTAGTTTGCACAAAGTATAATGGCATGTATCCAATGTAGTATCATACAGAATAATCTCACTACTTTAAAAATAGTACTTTACTGAATGTGTCTTCTGAAAATATTTTCTCTTAGTCTGTGGTTTGCATCTCATTCTGTTGACATTGTCTGTTGCACAGAAAAAGATTTTAATTTTAATGAAATCCAGTTTATCAGATCTATCAATCTATCAAACCATGGATTTAATATTGTTCTTTGGATCTGTGTTGTAACTAAAAATTCAGATTCATAGCCAAAGTCAGCTTGAGTTCCTCTTCTGTTATCTTCCAGGGATTTTATAGTTTTCTATTTAGGTCTGTGACACATTTGAGCTAATTTTTTGAAAGATATCAAATTTGTGGGTAGATTCATTTTTTTGCCTGTAGATACCCAGTTATTCCAGTACCAGTTGTTGAATAGACCATTGTTGCTCCATTGTGCTTTTGCTCCTTTGTAAAAATGAGAGTCGTTTTCTTTTTTTTTTCATGATGATCTATTTCTGGGCTTTTTATTCTGTTTCATTGATCTATTTGCCTATTTTCTTGCAAATACCACACTGGTTTTTTTTTTTTTATTAATGTAGCTTTATAGTTGACTTTGAGTTAGCTATTATGGTTTGAAACATTTTTAAGAAGTATATTATGAACATAAACAAAGAAAACCTAAGCATATTAAGGAAATACACTGAAGCATGAATAAATATTTAGTACACTGCTATGTGTATATTATACCATTCACAACAGAAATCTGTTCATGGACAGTGTTTTTTTATTAATTAAGAAATGTTCAGAACTACATTTTGGTTGTTGATTACCCAAATATTCTTGGTGAGATATTAATCTTGTGATACTCAATATTATTTTATCTGCGATAAAGTTATTTTGGACATCATTCCTAAATGGAATTATATATTTGAATTGAATGCCATTCTCCAGCATTCTTAAATAAAATGGGAAGAATGTATTAATTGTCAGAAATAGTGGGAGTGGAAATGATGTCTGGATTTATATGACACGGAAAGCCAATCTAGAAAAATCTGAGAACTTATAAGTAAGATATTTTAAGTAAATATTTTAGAAATTTATTTAGGTAATCTATTTTTCCAATCATAAAAGAAAGTGTCCTTTGCCATTTTTACTTTGATAAGTTGAACAGCATTCTTTTTGAGCCCACTGAACACATCTTGAGGAGATGTTAATTGAATTCCTAACCATGTCTCGTGAGGAGTTATTGAAGGTTTAGAAATGTTTTGGCCTGGAGGAGAGAATACTTGAAGGAATGAAGCAGAGAGGCTGGGGAAATGGTCCAAATATCTGAAGAGTCTTTGTGTGGAAGACAGATAAGACTAATTTTGTGTTATTTTCCGAATGCAGATTAAGAGCTAATTGAAAAGTCATTGTGCAGAAGACATATTTTAAACTAATTTTATGTTACTTTTATAATGTAGATTCAGAGTAAATTATCCATAATTCCCAATTTATATTGAGGAACTGAAAATGGTAAGATTTGCAAACTGATTTTGACTACCCCAAAGCTAGTGAGTTGCTCACCACTGGTTGTTGACAAAGGAGCTGCTCAGCACATTGGTTGCATGGAATGGAATCATGCAATGGATGAAAGTTTCACTATATAAAGAATTAAAAACCTTGGCTTGGAAGCTGCCAGGTAAATTGAAATGTGCATGACACCTTTCCACTTAAAAACATACTGGAGGGAGCCCAGGGGACTGTAGTGGAAGGTTACGGGTGCTTTGGTCATGGGTAAGGTGTGGTAACAAACATCTGAGGAGGTGTGAAACCCTACCTCTATCTCATATACACTCTTATAACCCAACATTATCTCAATAAAAATAAATACACACACACACACACACACACACACACACACACACACACACACACACATATATATGCTACAGATATAGTTACATGTAGAGAAAACTGAAAGATATAATGACCATGTAGGGTTTATATCTGGAACATATGGTTAGTTTGGTTTTAGAAATGTTGTTAACATAATTTACCATAATGGAATGGTGTTTGAAATAACAACATATGATTATCCTTCTTATTGTCTATAAAAAGTATTTGATAAAACACAACACCATTCATAATTTTAAAAAGAACCCCATTTTTAGTTACGTAATAAAGAGATTCCACTAAAATCTATAGCAAATAACACTACTCTACAGGAAAGAGTGTTATTGTTTGTAATTGGGAGCAAATGATGTTCATTGCCACTCATTTACCACTGTACTCAGGATTCTGGCCATGGTACTGAGACATGATAACATTATAAGACTTGCAAAGAAAGAAGCAGAATTGTCCATTATTGGACATTAACCATTTTCTTAAAACTTTACTGAGACAAGCTATTAGAACTGATTGGAAAAAAGGATAAGGTTGGTGGATATTAGACCAATAAAACACCCCAAAAACATACCTGATACAAAGTGAAGGCTGTAAACCTATGAATAAATCTAGCAAAAGTTTTATAGGACCTTCATGAAAAAAATCATGAAACTTTACTGAAAGACTTAAAAGGGAACCTAAAAAAATGAAAAATTCATAAAATGTGAATGGAGAAATCAATAGAGTAAAGATGTTAGTTCTCCAAGGATTAATCCATAAACTCAGTGTTGTTTCAATAAAAATTCAAGTAAATTTTTCATAAAATGTGTTAAAGATAAATCTGAAATTCACATAATTTTTCTGACTATTCCCAAGAGTTGTCAAGATTTTCTTTTCTAGTAATGCACTTTATTGTAAAGTTTTAGTAATTAAGACAGTGTGAAATATTAGTTCAGGAATTGTCAAGTAGACCAAGAGAATAAAAGAATCAAAGAATCCACATATAAATGAGTGATACTACATAGCAATGAAAAAAGAAGATGATGAAAATATGCTTAAGTAAATAATGCTGGAACTTTTGCCTTTTCTTGTGGGAGAAAGATAAAATTGGATCTTACCACATATCAAAACTTAATTGTAGATAGTGTAGAACATGTTACAAGAAAACATTTTATTTTTTTTTCCCATTTTTTTTATTGTTATTTGTGTCTTTTACATTTTGTATTCCCCTTGGGCAGCCCACCACCAATTCACCCGTGATCCATCTCCATGGTCCCCTGTATTCTCCTCTCTTCCATTTTGTGCCCTTATCCTCCCCTCCCCCCTCCCCCACTGCTGAGTGTCTCTCTCCCACCTGGCCTCCCTATAGTCCTGTTATAAGTG